>JBBPBS010000918.1:282784-334751 GCA_037974835.1 Cicer judaicum
TAGGGAGGACGAAAATGACCTAATAGTTCATCCAATGACACAAAAACACCTTTTGGATGCACAAGTTTGGTTAGAAACCCTAATTGGACAAGAATAAGATTAGGGAGGACGAAAATGACATAATTGTTCATCCAATGACACAAAAACAGCAATTGGATGCACAAGATTGGTTAGAAACCCTAATTGGACAAGATTAAGTTTAGGGAGGACAAAAATGACGTAAATTTCATCCAATGACACAAAAAACCTATTGGATGCACAAGATTGGTTAAAAACCCTAATTGGACAAGATTATGTGTAGGGAGGACGAAAATGACCTAAATCTTCTTCCATTGACACAAAAACACCTTTTGGATGCCCAAGATTGGTTAGAAATCCTAATTGGACAAGATTAAGTTTAGGGAGGACGAAAATGACCTAAATGTTCATCCAATGACACAAAACACCTATTGGATGCACAAGATTGGTTAAAAACCTTAATTGGACAAGAATTAGCCTAGGGATGACGAAAATGACCTAATTGTTCATCCAATGACACAAAAACACCTATTGGATGCACAAGATTGGTTAGAGACCCTAATTGGACAAAATGAAGTTTAGGGAGGACGAAAATGACGTAAATGTTCATCCAATGACACAAAACACATATTAGATGCACAAGATTGGTTAAAAACCCTAATTGGACATGAATTAGCCTAGGGAGGACAAAAATGACCTAATTGTTCATCCAATGACACAAAACACCTATTGGATGCACAATATTTGTTAGAAACCCTAATTGGACAAGAATTAGCCTAGGGAGGACGAAAAGGACCTAAATGTTCATCCAATGACACAAAGCACATATTGGATGCACAAGATTGGTTAAAAACCCTAATTGGACAAGATTAAGTGAAGGGAGGAGGAAAATGACCTAAATATTCTTCCAATGACACAAAAACACCTATTAGATGCACAAGATTGGTTAGAAACCCTAATTGGACAAGAATTAGCCTAGGGAGGACAAAAATGACCTAATTGTTCATCCAATGACACAACAAACCTATTGGATGCACAAGATTGGTTAAAAACCCTAATTGGACAACATTAAGTGTAGGGAGGACGAAAATGACCTAAATGTTCATCAAATGACACAAAAACACCTATTGGATGCACAAGATTGGTTAAAAACCCTAATTGGACAAGATTAAGTGTAGGGAGGACGAAAATGACCTAAATGTTCATCCAATGACACAAAACACCTATTAGATGCACAAGATTGGATAAAAACCCTAATTGGACAACAATTAGCCTAGGGAGGACAAAAATGATCTAATTGTTCATCCAATAATACAAAAACACCTATTGGATGCACAAAATTTGTTAGAAACCCTAATTGGACAAGAATTAGCCTAGGGAGGACAAAAATGACCTAATTGTTCATCCAATGACACAAAACACCTATTGGATGCACAAGATTGGTTAAAAACCCTAATTGGTCAAGATTAAGTGAAGGGAGGACGAAAATGACCTAAATATTCTTCCAATGACACAAAAACACCGATTGGATGCACAAGATTGGTTAGAAACCCTAATTGGACAAGATTAAGTTTAGGGAGGACGGAAATGACCTAATTGTTCATCCAATGACACAAAAACACCTATTGGATGCACTAGATTGGTTACAAACCCTAATTGGACAAGAATTAGCCTAGGGTGGACGAAAATAACCTAATTGTTCATCCGATGACACAAAAACACCTATTGGATGCAGAAGATTGGTTACAAACCCTAATTGGACAAGATTAAGTTTAGGGAGGACGAAAATGACCTAATTGTTCATCCAATGACACAAAAACACCTATTGGATGCACAAGATTGGTTAGAAACCCTAATTGGACAAGAATTAGCCTAGGGATGACGAAAAGGACCTAAATGTTCATCCAATGACACAAAACACCTGTTGGATGCACAAGATTGGTTAAAAACCCTAATTGGTCAAGATTAAGTGAAGGGAGGACGAAAATGACCTAAATATTCTTCCAATGACACAAAAACACCGATTGGATGCACAAGATTGGTTAGAAACCCTAATTGGACAACATTAAGTTTAGGGAGGACGGAAATGACCTAATTGTTCATCCAATGACACAAAAACACCTATTGGATGCACTAGATTGGTTAGAAACCCTAATTGGACAAGAATTAGCGTAGGGAGGACGAAAAGGACCTAAATGTTCATCCAATGACACAAAACACCTATTGGATACACAAGATTGGTTAAAAACCCTAATTGGACAAGAATTAGCCTAGGGAGGACAAAAATGACCTAATTGTTCATCCAATGACACAAAACACCTATTGGATGCACAAGATTGGTTAAAAACACTAATTCGACAACATTAAGTGTAGGGAGGACGAAAATGACCTAAATGTTCATCAGATGACACAAAAACACCTATTGGATGCACAAGATTGGTTAAAAACCCTAATTGGACAAGATTAAGTGTAGGGAGGACAAAAATGACCTAAATATTCTTCCAATGACACAAAAACACCGATTGGAGGCACAAAATTGGTTAGAAACCCTAATTGGACAAGAATAAGCCTAGGGACGACGAAAATAACATAATTGTTCATCCAATGACACAAAACACCTATTGGATGCACAAGATTGGTTAAACACCCTAATTGGACAAGATTAAGTGTAGGGAGGACGAAAATGACCTAAATGTTCATCCAATGACACAAAAAACCTATTGGATGCACAAGATTGGTTAAAAAACCTAATTGGACAAGATTAAGTGTAGGGAGGATGAAAATGACCTAAATGTTCATCCAATGACACAAAACACCTATTGGATGCACAAGATTGGTTAAAAACCCTAATTGGACAAGAATTAGCCTATGGTGGACGAAAATAACCTAATTGTTCATCCAATGACACAAAAACACCTATTGGATGCAGAAGATTGGTTACAAACCCTAATTGGACAAGATTAAGTTTAGGGAGGACGAAAATGACCTAATTGTTCATCCAATGACACAAAAACACCTATTGGATGCACAAGATTGGTTAGAAACCCTAATTGGACAAGAATTAGCCTAGGGATGACGAAAAGGACCTAAATGTTCATCCAATGACACAAAACACCTGTTGGATGCACAAGATTGGTTAAAAACCCTAATTGGACAAGATTAAGTGAAGGGAGGACGAAAATGACCTAAATATTCTTCCAATGACACAAAAACACCGATTGGATGCACAAGATTGGTTAGAAACCCTAATTGGACAAGAATTAGCCTAGGGAGGACGAAAATGACCTAATTGTTCATCCAATGACACAAAAACACCTATTGGATGCACAAGATTGGTTAGAAACCCTAATTGGACAAGATAAAGTTTAGGGAGGACGAAAATGACGTAAATGTTCATCCAATGACACAAAACACCTATTGGATGCACAAGATTGGTTAAAAACCCTAGTTCGACAAGAATTAGCCCAGGGAGGACGAAAATAACCTAATTGTTCATCGAATGACACAAAAACACCTATTGGATGCAGAAGATTGGTTACAAACCCTAATTGGACAAGATTAAGTTTAGGGAGGACGAAAATGACCTACTTGTTCATCCAATGACACAAAAACACCTATTGGATGCACAAGATTGGTTAGAAACCCTAATTGGACTAGAATTAGCCTAGGGATGACGAAAAGGACCTAAATGTTCATCCAATGACACAAAACACCTGTTGGATGCACAAGATTGGTTAAAAACCCTAATTGGTCAAGATTAAGTGAAGGGAGGACGAAAATGACCTAAATATTCTTTCAATGACACAAAAACACCGATTGGATGCACAAGATTGGTTAGAAACCCTAATTGGACAAGATTAAATTTAGGGAGGACGGAAATGACCTAATTGTTCATCCAATGACACAAAAACACCTATTGGATGCACAAGATTGGTTAGAAACCCTAATTGGACAAGAATTAGCGTAGGGAGGACGAAAAGGACCTAAATGTTCATCCAATAACACAAAATACCTATTGGATGCACAAGATTGGTTAAAAACCCTAATTGGACAAGATTAAGTGAAGGGAGGACGAAAAAGACCTAAATATTCTTCCAATGACACAAAAACACCGATTGGAGGCACAAAATTGGTTAGAAACCCTAATATGACAAGATTAAGTGTAGGGAGGATGAAAATGACCTAAATGTTCATCCAATGACACAAAACACCTATTGGATGCACAAGATTGGTTAAAAACCCTAATTGGACAAGAATTAGACTAGGGTGGACGAAAATAACCTAATTGTTCATCCAATGACACAAAAACACCTATTGGATGCAGAAGATTGGTTACAAACCCTAATTGGACAAGATTAAGTTTAGGGAGGACGAAAATGACCTAATTGTTCATCCAATGACACAAAAACACCTATTGGATGCACAAGATTGGTTAGAAACCCTAATTGGACAAGAATTAGCCTAGGGATGACGAAAAGGACCTAAATGTTCATCCAATGACACAAAACACCTGTTGGATGCACAAGATTGGTTAAAAACCCTAATTGGTCAAGATTAAGTGAAGGGAGGACGAAAATGACCTAAATATTCTTCCAATGACACAAAAACACCGATTGGATGCACAAGATTGGTTAGAAACCCTAATTGGATAAGATTAAGTTTAGGGAGGACGGAAATGACCTAATTGTTCATCCAATGACACAAAAACACCTATTGGATGCAAAAGATTGGTTAGAAACCCTAATTGGACAAGAATTAGCGTAGGGAGGACGAAAAGGACCTAAATGTTCATCCAATGACACAAAACACCTATTGGATGCACAAGATTGGTTAAAAACTCTAATTGGACAAGATTAAGTGAAGGGAGGACGAAAAAGACCTAAATATTCTTCCAATGACACAAAAACACCGATTGGAGGCACAAAATTGGTTAGAAACCCTAATTGGACAAGATTAAGTGTAGGGAGGATGAAAATGACCTAAATGTTCATCCAATGACACAAAACACCTATTGGATGCACAAGATTGGTTAAAAACCCTAATTGGACAAGAATTAGCCTAGGGTGGACGAAAATAACCTAATTGTTCATCCAATGACACAAAAACACCTATTGGATGCACAAGATTGGTTAGAAACCCTAATTGGACAACCATAAGCCTAGGGAGGACGAAAATGACCTCAATGTTCATCCGATGACACAAAAACACCTATTGGATGCACAAGATTGGTTAGAAACCCTAATTGGACAAGATCAAGTTTAGGGAGGACGAAAATGACCTAAATGTTCATCCAATGACACAAAACAGCTATTGGATGCACAAGATTGGTTAGAAACCCTAATTGGACAAGAATTAGCCTAGGGAGGACGAAAATGACCTAATTATTCATCCAATGACACAAAAACACCTATTGGATACACAAGATTGGTTAGAAACCGTAATTAGACAAGATTAAGTTTAGGGAGGACGAAAAAGACCTAAATGTTCATCCAATGACACAAAAACACCTATTGGATGCACAAGATTGGTTAGAAACCCTAATTGGACAAGCATAAGCCTAGGGAGGACGAAAATGACCTAAATGTTCATCCAATGACACAAAACACCTATTGGATGCACAAGATTGGTTAGAAACCCTAATTGGACAAGATTAAGTTTAGGGAGGACGAAAATGACCTAATTGTTCATCCAATGACACAAAACACCTATTGGATGCACAAGCTTGGTTAAAAATCCTAATTGGACAAGCATTAGCCTAGGTAGGACGAAAATGGCCTAATTGTTCATCAAATGACACAAAACACCTATTGGATGCACAAGATTGGTTAGAAACCCTAATTGGACAAGATTAAGTTTAGGGAGGACGAAAATGACGTAAATGTTCATCCAATGACACAAAACACCTATTGGATGCACAAGATTGGTTAAAAACCCTAATTGGACAAGAATTAGCCTAGGGAGGACGTAAATGACCTAATTGTTCATCCAATGACACAAAAACACCTATTGGATTCACAAGATTGGTTAGAAACCCTAATTGGACAAGATTAAGTTTAGGGAGGACGAAAATCACCTAATTGTTCATCCAATGACACAAAACACCTATTGGATGCACAAGATTGGTTAAAAACCCTAATTGGACAAGATTAAGTGTAGGGAGGACGAAAATGACCTAATTGTTCATCCAATGACACAAAACACCTATTGGATGCACAAGATTGGTTAAAAACCCTAATTGGACAAGATTAAGTGTAGGGAGGACGAAAATGACCTAAATGTTCATCCAATGACACAAAACACCTATTAGATGCACAAGATTGGATAAAAACCCTAATTGGACAAGAATTAGCCTAGGGAGGACAAAAATGATCTAATTGTTCATCCAATAATACAAAAACACCTATTGGATGCACAAAATTTGTTAGAAACCCTAATTGGACAAGAATTAGCCTAGGGAGGACAAAAATGACCTAATTGTTCATCCAATGACACAAAACACCAATTGGATGCACAAGATTTGTTAGAAACCCTAATTGGACAAGAATTAGGCTAGGGAGGACGAAAATGACCTAATTTTTCATCCAATGACACAAAAACACCTATTGCATGCACAATGTTGGTTAAAAACCCTAATTGGAGAAGAATTAGCCTAGGGAGGACGAAAAGGACCTAAATGTTCATCCAATGCACAAAACACCTATTGGATGCACAAGATTGGTTAAAAACCCTAATTGGACAAGAATAAGTGAAGGGAGGACGAAAATGACCTAAATATTCTTCCAATGACACAAAAACACCGATTGGATGCACAAGATTGGTTAGAAACCCTAATTGGACAAGAATAAGCCTAGGGAGGTCGAAAATGATATAATTGTTCATCCAATGACACAAAACACCTATTGGATGCACAAGATTGGTTAAAAACCCTAATTGGACAAGATTAAGTGTAGGGAGGACGAAAATGACCTAAATGTTCATCCAATGACACAAAACACCTATTAGATGCACAAGATTGGATAAAAACCCTAATTGGACAAGAATTAGCCTAGGGAGGACAAAAATGATCTAATTGTTCATCCAATAATACAAAAACACCTATTGGATGCACAAAATTTGTTAGAAACCCTAATTGGACAAGAATTAGCCTAGGGAGGACAAAAATGACCTAATTGTTCATCCAATGACACAAAACACCTATTGGATGCACAAGATTGGTTAAAAACCCTAATTGGTCAAGATTAAGTGAAGGGAGGACGAAAATGACCTAAATATTCTTCCAATGACACAAAAACACCGATTGGATGCACAAGATTGGTTAGAAACCCTAATTGGACAAGATTAAGTTTAGGGAGGACGGAAATGACCTAATTGTTCATCCAATGACACAAAAACACCTATTGGATGCACTAGATTGGTTACAAACCCTAATTGGACAAGAATTAGCCTAGGGTGGACGAAAATAACCTAATTGTTCATCCGATGACACAAAAACACCTATTGGATGCAGAAGATTGGTTACAAACCCTAATTGGACAAGATTAAGTTTAGGGAGGACGAAAATGACCTAATTGTTCATCCAATGACACAAAAACACCTATTGGATGCACAAGATTGGTTAGAAACCCTAATTGGACAAGAATTAGCCTAGGGATGACGAAAAGGACCTAAATGTTCATCCAATGACACAAAACACCTGTTGGATGCACAAGATTGGTTAAAAACCCTAATTGGTCAAGATTAAGTGAAGGGAGGACGAAAATGACCTAAATATTCTTCCAATGACACAAAAACACCGATTGGATGCACAAGATTGGTTAGAAACCCTAATTGGAAAAGATTAAGTTTAGGGAGGACGGAAATGACCTAATTGTTCATCCAATGACACAAAAACACCTATTGGATGCACAAGATTGGTTAGAAACCCTAATTGGACAAGAATTAGCGTAGGGAGGACGAAAAGGACCTAAATGTTCATCCAATGACACAAAACACCTCTTGGATGCACAAGATTGGTTAAAAACTCTAATTGGACAAGATTAAGTGAAGGGAGGACGAAAATGACCTAAATATTCTTCCAATGACACAAAAACACCGATTGGAGGCACAAAATTGGTTAGAAACCCTAATTGGACAAGAATAAGCCTAGGGACGACGAAAATAACATAATTGTTCATCCAATGACACAAAACACCTATTGGATGCACAAGATTGGTTAAAAACCCTAATTGGTCAAGATTAAGTGAAGGGAGGACGAAAATGACCTAAATATTCTTCCAATGACACAAAAACACCGATTGGATGCACAAGATTGGTTAGAAACCCTAATTGGACAAGATTAAGTTTAGGGAGGACGGAAATGACCTAATTGTTCATCCAATGACACAAAAACACCTATTGGATGCAAAAGATTGGTTAGAAACCCTAATTGGACAAGAATTAGCGTAGGGAGGACGAAAAGGACCTAAATGTTCATCCAATGACACAAAACACCTATTGGATGCACAAGATTGGTTAAAAACTCTAATTGGACAAGATTAAGTGAAGGGAGGACGAAAAAGACCTAAATATTCTTCCAATGACACAAAAACACCGATTGGAGGCACAAAATTGGTTAGAAACCCTAATTGGACAAGATTAAGTGTAGGGAGGATGAAAATGACCTAAATGTTCATCCAATGACACAAAACACCTATTGGATGCACAAGATTGGTTAAAAACCCTAATTGGACAAGAATTAGCCTAGGGTGGACGAAAATAACCTAATTGTTCATCCAATGACACAAAAACACCTATTGGATATAGAAGATTGGTTACAAACCCTAATTGGACAAGATTAATGTTTAGGGAGGACGAAAATGACCTAATTGTTCATCCAATGACACAAAAACACCTATTGGATGCACAAGATTGGTTAGAAACCCTAATTGGACAAGAATTAGCCTAGGGATGACGAAAAGGACCTAAATGTTCATCCAATGACACAAAACACCTATTGGATGCACAAGATTGGTTAAACACCCTAATTGGACAAGATTAAGAGTAGGGAGGACGAAAATGACCTAAATATTAGTCCAATGACTCAAAAAACCTATTGGATGCACAAGATTGGTTAAAAACCCTAATTGGACAAGATTAAGTGTAGGGAGGACGAAAATGACCTAAATCTTCTTCCAATGACACAAAAACACCTATTTGATGCAGAAGATTGGTTTGAAACCCTAATTGGACAAGAATAAGCCTAGGGAGGACGAAAATGACCTAATTGTTCATCCAATGACACAAAAAGACCTATTGGATGCCCAAGAATGGTTATAAATCCTAATTGGACAAGATTAAGTTTAGGGAGGACAAAAATGACCTAAATGGTCATCCAATGACACAAAACACCTATTGGATGCACAAGATTGGTTAAAAACCCTAATTGGTCAAGATTAAGTGAAGGGAGGACTAAAATAACCTAAATATTCTTCCAATGACACAAAAACATCGATTGGATGCACAAGATTGGTTAGAAACCCTAATTGGACAAGATTAAGTTTAGGGAGGACGAAAATGACCTAATTGTTCATCCAATAACACAAAAACACCTATTGGATGCAGAAGATTGGTTACAAACCCTAATTGGACAAGATTAAGTTTAGGGAGGACGAGTATGACCTAATTGTTCATCCAATGTCACAAAAACGCCTATTGGATGCACAAGATTGGTTAGAAACCCTAATTGGACAAGAATTAGCCTAGGGATGACGAAAAGGACCTAAATGTTCATCCAATGACACAAAACACCTATTGGATGCCCAAGATTGGTTAAAATCCCTAATTGGTCAAGATTAAGTGAAGGGAGGACGAAAATGACCTAAATATTCTTCCAATGACACAAAAACACGTATTGGATGCACAAGATTGGTTAGAAACCCTAATTGGGCAAGATTAAGTTTACGGAGGACGAAAATGACCTAATTGTTCATCCAATGACACAAAAAGACCTATTGGATGCCCAAGATTGGTTATAAATCCTAATTGGACAAGATTAAGCTTAGGGAGGACGAAAATGACCTAAATGTTCATCCAATGACACAAAACACCAATTGGATGCACAAGATTGGTTAAAAACCTTAATTGGACAAGAATTAGCCTAGGGATGACGAAAATGACTTAATTGTTCATTCAATGACAAAAAACACCTATTGGATGCACAAGATTGGTTAAAAACTTAATTGGACAAGAATTAGCCTAGGGAGGACGAAAATGACCTAATTGTTCATCCAATGACACAAAAACACCTATTGGATGCACAAGATTGGTTAGAAACCCTAATTGGACAAAATTAAGTTTAGGGAGGACGAAAATGACCTAAATGTTCATCCAATGACACAAAACACCTATTGGATGCACAAGATTGGTTAAAAACCCTAATTGGACAGGAATTAGCCTAGGCAGGACGAAAATGACCTAATTGTCCATCTAATGACACAAAAACACCTATTGGATGCACAAAATTGGTTAGAAACCCTAATTGGACAAGATTAAGTTTAGGGAGGACGAAAATGACCTAAATGTTCATCCAATGACACAAAACACCTATTGGATGCACAAGATTGGTTAAAAACCCTAATTGGACAAGATTAAGTGTAGGGAGGACGAAAATGACCTAAATGTTCATCCAATGACACAAAACACCTATTAGATGCACAAGATTGGATAAAAACCCTAATTGGACAAGAATTAGCCTAGGGAGGACAAAAATGATCTAATTGTTCATCCAATAATACAAAAACACCTATTGGATGCACAAAATTTGTTAGAAACCCTAATTGGACAAGAATTAGCCTAGGGAGGACAAAAATGACCTAATTGTTCATCCAATGACACAAAACACCTATTGGATGCACAAGATTGGTTAAAAACCCTAATTGGTCAAGATTAAGTGAAGGGAGGACGAAAATGACCTAAATATTCTTCCAATGACACAAAAACACCGATTGGATGCACAAGATTGGTTAGAAACCCTAATTGGACAAGATTAAGTTTAGGGAGGACGGAAATGACCTAATTGTTCATCCAATGACACAAAAACACCTATTGGATGCACTAGATTGGTTACAAACCCTAATTGGACAAGAATTAGCCTAGGGTGGACGAAAATAACCTAATTGTTCATCCGATGACACAAAAACACCTATTGGATGCAGAAGATTGGTTACAAACCCTAATTGGACAAGATTAAGTTTAGGGAGGACGAAAATGACCTAATTGTTCATCCAATGACACAAAAACACCTATTGGATGCACAAGATTGGTTAGAAACCCTAATTGGACAAGAATTAGCCTAGGGATGACGAAAAGGACCTAAATGTTCATCCAATGACACAAAACACCTGTTGGATGCACAAGATTGGTTAAAAACCCTAATTGGTCAAGATTAAGTGAAGGGAGGACGAAAATGACCTAAATATTCTTCCAATGACACAAAAACACCGATTGGATGCACAAGATTGGTTAGAAACCCTAATTGGAAAAGATTAAGTTTAGGGAGGACGGAAATGACCTAATTGTTCATCCAATGACACAAAAACACCTATTGGATGCACAAGATTGGTTAGAAACCCTAATTGGACAAGAATTAGCGTAGGGAGGACGAAAAGGACCTAAATGTTCATCCAATGACACAAAACACCTCTTGGATGCACAAGATTGGTTAAAAACTCTAATTGGACAAGATTAAGTGAAGGGAGGACGAAAATGACCTAAATATTCTTCCAATGACACAAAAACACCGATTGGAGGCACAAAATTGGTTAGAAACCCTAATTGGACAAGAATAAGCCTAGGGACGACGAAAATAACATAATTGTTCATCCAATGACACAAAACACCTATTGGATGCACAAGATTGGTTAAAAACCCTAATTGGTCAAGATTAAGTGAAGGGAGGACGAAAATGACCTAAATATTCTTCCAATGACACAAAAACACCGATTGGATGCACAAGATTGGTTAGAAACCCTAATTGGACAAGATTAAGTTTAGGGAGGACGGAAATGACCTAATTGTTCATCCAATGACACAAAAACACCTATTGGATGCACAAGATTGGTTAGAAACCCTAATTGGACAAGAATTAGCGTAGGGAGGACGAAAAGGACCTAAATGTTCATCCAATGACACAAAACACCTATTGGATGCACAAGATTGGTTAAAAACCCTAATTGGACAAGATTAAGTGAAGGGAGGACGAAAATGACCTAAATATTCTTCCAATGACACAAAAACACCGATTGGATGCACAAGATTGGTTAGAAACCCTAATTGGACAAGAATAAGCCTAGGGAGGACGAAAATGACCTAAATGTTCATCCAATGACACAAAACACCTATTGGATGCACAAGATTGGTTAAACACCCTAATTGGACAAGATTAAGTGTAGGGAGGACGAAAATGACCTAAATGTTCATCCAATGACACAAAAAACCTATTGGATGCACAAGATTGGTTAAAAAACCTAATTGGACAAGATTAAGTGTAGGGAGGATGAAAATGACCTAAATGTTCATCCAATGACACAAAAAACCTATTGGATGCACAAGATTGGTTAAAAACCCTAATTGGACAAGAATTAGCCTAGGGTGGACGAAAATGACCTAATTGTTCATCCAATGACACAAAAACACCTATTGGATGCAGAAGATTGGTTACAAACCCTAATTGGACAAGATTAAGTTTAGGGAGGACGAAAATGACCTAATTGTTCATCCAATGACACAAAAACACCTATTGGATGCACAAGATTGGTTAGAAACCCTAATTGGACAAGAATTAGCCTAGGGATGACGAAAAGGACCTAAATGTTCATCCAATGACACAAAACACCTGTTGGATGCACAAGATTGGTTAAAAACCCTAATTGGTCAAGATTAAGTGAAGGGAGGACGAAAATGACCTAAATATTCTTCCAATGACACAAAAACACCGATTGGATGCACAAGATTGGTTAGAAACCCTAATTGGATAAGATTAAGTTTAGGGAGGACGGAAATGACCTAATTGTTCATCCAATGACACAAAAACACCTATTGGATGCAAAAGATTGGTTAGAAACCCTAATTGGACAAGAATTAGCGTAGGGAGGACGAAAAGGACCTAAATGTTCATCCAATGACACAAAACACCTGTTGGATGCACAAGATTGGTTAAAAACTCTAATTGGACAAGATTAAGTGAAGGGAGGACGAAAAAGACCTAAATATTTTTCCAATGACACAAAAACACCGATTGGAGGCACAAAATTGGTTAGAAACCCTAATTGGACAAGATTAAGTGTAGGGAGGATGAAAATGACCTAAATGTTCATCCAATGACACAAAACACCTATTGGATGCACAAGATTGGTTAAAAACCCTAATTGGACAAGAATTAGCCTAGGGTGGACGAAAATAACCTAATTGTTCATCCAATGACACAAAAACACCTATTGGATATAGAAGATTGGTTACAAACCCTAATTGGACAAGATTAATGTTTAGGGAGGACGAAAATGACCTAATTGTTCATCCAATGACACAAAAACACCTATTGGATGCACAAGATTGGTTAGAAACCCTAATTGGACAAGAATTAGCCTAGGGATGACGAAAAGGACCTAAATGTTCATCCAATGACACAAAACACCTGTTGGATGCACAAGATTGGTTAAAAACCCTAATTGGTCAAGATTAAGTGAAGGGAGGACGAAAATGACCTAAATATTCTTCCAATGACACAAAAACACCGATTGGATGCACAAGATTGGTTAGAAACCCTAATTGGATAAGATTAAGTTTAGGGAGGACGGAAATGACCTAATTGTTCATCCAATGACACAAAAACACCTATTGGATGCAAAAGATTGGTTAGAAACCCTAATTGGACAAGAATTAGCGTAGGGAGGACGAAAAGGACCTAAATGTTCATCCAATGACACAAAACACCTATTGGATGCACAAGATTGGTTAAAAACTCTAATTGGACAAGATTAAGTGAAGGGAGGACGAAAAAGACCTAAATATTCTTCCAATGACACAAAAACACCGATTGGAGGCACAAAATTGGTTAGAAACCCTAATTGGACAAGATTAAGTGTAGGGAGGATGAAAATGACCTAAATGTTCATCCAATGACACAAAACACCTATTGGATGCACAAGATTGGTTAAAAACCCTAATTGGACAAGAATTAGCCTAGGGAGGACGAAAATGACCTAATTGTTCATCCAATGACACAAAACACCTATTGGATGCACAAAATTGGTTAAAAACCCTAATTGGATAAGAATTAGAACTAAGGAGGACGAAAATGACCTAAATGTTCATCCAATGACACAAAACACCTATTGGATGCACAAGATTGGTTAAAAACCCTAATTGGACAAGAATTAGCCTAGGGAGGACGAAAATGATCTAATTGTTCATCCAATGACACAAAAACACCAATTGGATGCACTAGATTGGTTAGAAACCCTAATTGGACAAGATAAAGTGTAGGGAGGACGGAAATGACCTAAGTGTTCATCCAATGACACAAAACACCTATTGGATGCACAAGATTGGTTAAAAACCCTAATTGGACAAGATTAAGTTTAGGGAGGACGAAAATGACCTAAATGTTCATCCAATGACACAAAACACCTATTGGATGCACAAGATTGGTTAAAAACCCTAATTGGACAAGATTAAGTTTAGGGAGGACGAAAATGACCTAAATGTTCATCCAATGACACAAAACATCTATTGGATGCACAAGATTGGTTAAAAACCCTAATTGGACAAGACTTAGACTAAGGAGGACGAAAATGACCTAAATGTTCATCCAATGACACAAAACACCTATTGGATGCACAAGATTGGTTAAAAACCCTAATTGGACAAGAATTATCATAGGGAGGACGAAAATGACCTAATTGTTCATCCAATGACACAAAAACACCAATTGGATGCACAAGATTGGTTAGAAACCCTAATTGGACAAGATAAAGTGTAGGGAGGACGAAAATGACCTAAGTGTTCATCCATTGACACAAAACACCTATTGGATGCACAAGATTGGTTAAAAACCCTAATTGGAAAAGATTAAGTTTAGGGAGGACGAAAATGACCTAAATATTCATCCAATGACACAAAACACCTATTGAATGAACAAGATTGGTTAAAAACCCTAATTGGATAAGAATTAGCCTAAGGAGGACGAAAATGACCTAAATGTTCATCCAATGACACAAAACACCTATTGGATGCACAAGATTGGTTAAAAACCCTAATTGGACAAGATTAAGTTTAGGGAGGACGAAAATGACCTAAATATTCATCCAATGACACAACACACCTATTGAATGAACAAGATTGGTTAAAAACCCTAATTGGACAAGATTAAGTGTAGGGAGGACGAAAATGACCTAAATGTTCATCCAATGACACAAAAACACCTATCCGATGCACAAGATTGATTAGAAACCCTAATTGAACAAGATTAAGTGTAGGGAGGACGAAAATGACCTAAATGTTCATCCAATGACACAAAACACCTATTGGATGCACAAGATTGGTTAAAAACCGTAATTGGATAAGATTAAGTTTAGGGAGGACGAAAATGACATAAATATTCATCCAATGACACAACACACCTACTGAATGAACAAGATTGGTTAAAAACCCTAATTGGACAAGATTAAGTGTAGGGAGGACGAAAATGACCTAAATGTTCATCCAATGACACAAAACACCTATTGGATGCACAAGATTGGTTAAAAACCCTAATTGGACAAGAATTAGCCTACGGAGGACGAAAATGATCTAATTGTTCATCCAATGACACAAAAACACCTATTGGATGCACAAGATTGGTTAAAAACCCTAGTTGGACAAGAATTAGCCAAGGGAGGACGAAAATGACCTAATTGTTCATCCAATGACACAAAACACCTATTGGATGCACAAGATTGGTTAGTAACCCTAATTGGACAAGAATAAGCCTAGGGAGGACGAAAATGACCTAATTGTTCATCCAATGACACAAAACTCCTATTGGATGCACAAGATTGGTTAAAAACTTAATTGGACAAGAATTAGCCTAGGGAGGACGAAAATGACCTAATTGTTCATCCAATGACACAAAAACACCTATTGGATGCACAAGATTGGTTAGAAACCCTAATTGGACAAGATTAAGTTTAGGGAGGACGAAAATGACCTAATTGTTCATCCAATGACACAAAACACCTATTGGATGCACAAGATTGGTTAAAAACCCTAATTGGACAAGATTAAGTGTAGGGAGGACGAAAATGACCTAAATGTTCATCCAATGACACAAAACACCTATTAGATGCACAAGATTGGATAAAAACCCTAATTGGACAAGAATTAGCCTAGGGAGGACAAAAATGATCTAATTGTTCATCCAATAATACAAAAACACCTATTGGATGCACAAAATTTGTTAGAAACCCTAATTGGACAAGAATTAGCCTAGGGAGGACAAAAATGACCTAATTGTTCATCCAATGACACAAAACACCAATTGGATGCACAAGATTTGTTAGAAACCCTAATTGGACAAGAATTAGGCTAGGGAGGACGAAAATGACCTAATTTTTCATCCAATGACACAAAAACACCTATTGCATGCACAATGTTGGTTAAAAACCCTAATTGGAGAAGAATTAGCCTAGGGAGGACGAAAAGGACCTAAATGTTCATCCAATGCACAAAACACCTATTGGATGCACAAGATTGGTTAAAAACCCTAATTGGACAAGAATAAGTGAAGGGAGGACGAAAATGACCTAAATATTCTTCCAATGACACAAAAACACCGATTGGATGCACAAGATTGGTTAGAAACCCTAATTGGACAAGAATAAGCCTAGGGAGGTCGAAAATGATATAATTGTTCATCCAATGACACAAAACACCTATTGGATGCACAAGATTGGTTAAAAACCCTAATTGGACAAGATTAAGTGTAGGGAGGACGAAAATGACCTAAATGTTCATCCAATGACACAAAACACCTATTAGATGCACAAGATTGGATAAAAACCCTAATTGGACAAGAATTAGCCTAGGGAGGACAAAAATGATCTAATTGTTCATCCAATAATACAAAAACACCTATTGGATGCACAAAATTTGTTAGAAACCCTAATTGGACAAGAATTAGCCTAGGGAGGACAAAAATGACCTAATTGTTCATCCAATGACACAAAACACCTATTGGATGCACAAGATTGGTTAAAAACCCTAATTGGTCAAGATTAAGTGAAGGGAGGACGAAAATGACCTAAATATTCTTCCAATGACACAAAAACACCGATTGGATGCACAAGATTGGTTAGAAACCCTAATTGGACAAGATTAAGTTTAGGGAGGACGGAAATGACCTAATTGTTCATCCAATGACACAAAAACACCTATTGGATGCACTAGATTGGTTACAAACCCTAATTGGACAAGAATTAGCCTAGGGTGGACGAAAATAACCTAATTGTTCATCCGATGACACAAAAACACCTATTGGATGCAGAAGATTGGTTACAAACCCTAATTGGACAAGATTAAGTTTAGGGAGGACGAAAATGACCTAATTGTTCATCCAATGACACAAAAACACCTATTGGATGCACAAGATTGGTTAGAAACCCTAATTGGACAAGAATTAGCCTAGGGATGACGAAAAGGACCTAAATGTTCATCCAATGACACAAAACACCTGTTGGATGCACAAGATTGGTTAAAAACCCTAATTGGTCAAGATTAAGTGAAGGGAGGACGAAAATGACCTAAATATTCTTCCAATGACACAAAAACACCGATTGGATGCACAAGATTGGTTAGAAACCCTAATTGGACAAGATTAAGTTTAGGGAGGACGAAAATAACATAATTGTTCATCCAATGACACAAAACACCTATTGGATGCACAAGATTGGTTAAACACCCTAATTGGACAAGAATTAGCGTAGGGAGGACGAAAAGGACCTAAATGTTCATCCAATGACACAAAACACCTATTGGATGCACAAGATTGATTAAAAACTCTAATTGGACAAGATTAAGTGAAGGGAGGAGGAAAATGACCTAAATATTCTTCCAATGACAGAAAAACACCTATTAGATGCACAAGATTGGTTAGAAACCCTAATTGAACAAGAATAAGCCTAGGGACGACGAAAATAACGTAATTGTTCATCCAATGACACAAAACACCTATTGGATGCACAAGATTGGTTAAACACCCTAATTGGACAAGATTAAGTGTAGGGAGGACGAAAATGACCTAAATGTTCATCCAATGACACAAAAAACCTATTGGATGCACAAGATTGGTTAAAAAACCTAATTGGACAAGATTAAGTGTAGGGAGGATGAAAATGACCTAAATGTTCATCCAATGACACAAAACACCTATTGGATGCACAAGATTGGTTAAAAACCCTAATTGGACAAGAATTAGCCTATGGTGGACGAAAATAACCTAATTGTTCATCCAATGACACAAAAACACCTATTGGATGCAGAAGATTGGTTACAAACCCTAATTGGACAAGATTAAGTTTAGGGAGAACGAAAATGACCTAATTGTTCATCCAATGACACAAAAACACCTATTGGATGCACAAGAATTAGCCTAGGGATGACGAAAAGGACCTAAATGTTCATCCAATGACACAAAACACCTGTTGGATGCACAAGATTGGTTAAAAACCCTAATTGGTCAAGATTAAGTGAAGGGAAGACGAAAATGACCTAAATATTCTTCCAATGACAGAAAAACACCGATTGGATGCACAAGATTGGTTAGAAACCCTAATTGGACAAGATTAAGTTTAGGAAGGACGGAAATGACCTAATTGTTCATCCAATGACACAAAAACACCTATTGGATGCACAAGATTGGTTAGAAACCCTAATTGGACAAGAATTAGCGTACGGAGGACGAAAAGGACCTAAATGTTCATCCAATGACACAAAACACCTATTGGATGCACAAGATTGGTTAAAAACCCTAATTGGACAAGATTAAGTGAAGGGAGGACGAAAATGACCTAAATATTCTTCCAATGACACAAAAACACCGATTGGAGGCACAAAATTGGTTAGAAACCCTAATTGGACAAGAATAAGTCTAGGGACGACGAAAATAACATAATTGTTCATCCAATGACACAAAACACCTATTGGATGCACAAGATTGGTTAAACACCCTAATTGGACAAGATTAAGTGTAGGGAGGACGAAAATGACCTAAATGTTCATCCAATGACACAAAAAACCTATTGGATGCACAAGATTGGTTAAAAAACCTAATTGGACAAGATTAAGTGTAGGGAGGATGAAAATGACCTAAATGTTCATCCAATGACACAAAAAACCTATTGGATGCACAAGATTGGTTAAAAACCCTAATTGGACAAGAATTAGCCTAGGGTGGACGAAAATAACCTAATTGTTCATCCAATGACACAAAAACACCTATTGGATGCAGAAGATTGGTTACAAACCCTAATTGGACAAGATTAAGTTTAGGGAGGACGAAAATGACCTAATTGTTCATCCAATGACACAAAAACACCTATTGGATGCACAAGATTGGTTAGAAACCCTAATTGGACAAGAATTAGCCTAGGGATGACGAAAAGGACCTAAATGTTCATCCAATGACACAAAACACCTGTTGGATGCACAAGATTGGTTAAAAACCCTAGTTGGTCAAGATTAAGTGAAGGGAGGACGAAAATGACCTAAATATTCTTCCAATGACACAAAAACACCGATTGGATGCACAAGATTGGTTAGAAACCCTAATTGGACAACATTAAGTTTAGGGAGGACGGAAATGACCTAATTGTTCATCCAATGACACAAAAACACCTATTGGATGCACTAGATTGGTTGAAACCCTAATTGGACAAGAATTAGCGTAGGGAGGACGAAAAGGACCTAAATGTTCATCCAATGACACAAAACACCTATTGGATACACAAGATATGTTAAAAACCCTAATTGGACAAAAATTAGCCTAGGGAGGACAAAAATGACCTAATTGTTCATCCAATGACACAAAACACCTATTGGATGCACAAGATTGGTTAAAAACACTAATTCGACAACATTAAGTGTAGGGAGGACGAAAATGACCTAAATGTTCATCAGATGACACAAAAACACCTATTGGATGCACAAGATTGGTTAAAAACCCTAATTGGACAAGATTAAGTGTAGGGAGGACAAAAATGACCTAAATATTCTTCCAATGACACAAAAACACCGATTGGAGGCACAAAATTGGTTAGAAACCCTAATTGGACAAGAATAAGCCTAGGGACGACGAAAATAACATAATTGTTCATCCAATGACACAAAACACCTATTGGATGCACAAGATTGGTTAAACACCCTAATTGGACAAGATTAAGTGTAGGGAGGACGAAAATGACCTAAATGTTCATCAAATGACACAAAAACACCTATTGGATGCACAAGATTAGTTAAAAACCCTAATTGGACAAGATTAGGTGTAGGGAGGACGAAAATGACCTAAATATTCTTCCAAAGACACAAAAACACCGATTGGAGGCACAAAATTGGTTAGAAACCCTAATTGGACAAGAATAAGCCTAGGGATACGAAAATAACATAATTGTTCATCCAATGACACAAAAACACCTATTAGATGCCAATTTTGGTTAAAAACCCTAATTGGACAAGAATTAGCCTAGGGAGGACAAAAATGACCTAATTGTTCATCCAATCACACAAAACACCTATTGGATGCACAAGAATGGCTAAAAACCCTAATTGGACAAGAATTAGCCTAGGGAGGACAAAAATGACCTAATTGTTCATCCAATGACACAAAACACCTATTGGATGCACAAGATTGGTTAAAAACCCTAATTCGACAACATTAAGTGTAGGGAGGACGAAAATGACCTAAATGTTTATCAAATGACACAAAAACACCTATTGGATGCACAAGATTGGTTAAAAACCCTAATTGGACAAGATTAAGTGTAGGGAGGACGAAAATGACCTAAATGTTCATCCAATGACACAAAACACCTATTAGATGCACAAGATTGGATAAAAACCCTAATTGGACAACAATTAGCCTAGGAAGGACAAAAATGATCTAATTGTTCATCCAATAATACAAAAACACCTATTGGATGCACAAAATTTGTTAGAAACCCTAATTGGACAAGAATTAGCCTAGGGAGGACAAAAATGACCTAATTGTTCATCCAATGACACAAAACACCTATTGGATGCACAAGATTGGTTAAAAACCCTAATTGGTCAAGATTAAGTGAAGGGAGGACGAAAATGACCTAAATATTCTTCCAATGACACAAAAACACCGATTGGATGCACAAGATTGGTTAGAAACCCTAATTGGACAAGATTAAGTTTAGGGAGGACGGAAATGACCTAATTGTTCATCCAATGACACAAAAACACCTATTGGATGCACTAGATTGGTTACAAACCCTAATTGGACAAGAATTAGCCTAGGGTGGACGAAAATAACCTAATTGTTCATCCGATGACACAAAAACACCTATTGGATGCAGAAGATTGGTTACAAACCCTAATTGGACAAGATTAAGTTTAGGGAGGACGAAAATGACCTAATTGTTCATCCAATGACACAAAAACACCTATTGGATGCACAAGATTGGTTAGAAACCCTAATTGGACAAGAATTAGCCTAGGGATGACGAAAAGGACCTAAATGTTCATCCAATGACACAAAACACCTGTTGGATGCACAAGATTGGTTAAAAACCCTAATTGGTCAAGATTAAGTGAAGGGAGGACGAAAATGACCTAAATATTCTTCCAATGACACAAAAACACCGATTGGATGCACAAGATTGGTTAGAAACCCTAATTGGACAACATTAAGTTTAGGGAGGACGGAAATGACCTAATTGTTCATCCAATGACACAAAAACACCTATTGGATGCACTAGATTGGTTAGAAACCCTAATTGGACAAGAATTAGCGTAGGGAGGACGAAAAGGACCTAAATGTTCATCCAATGACACAAAACACCTATTGGATACACAAGATTGGTTAAAAACCCTAATTGGACAAGAATTAGCCTAGGGAGGACAAAAATGACCTAATTGTTCATCCAATGACACAAAACACCTATTGGATGCACAAGATTGGTTAAAAACACTAATTCGACAACATTAAGTGTAGGGAGGACGAAAATGACCTAAATGTTCATCAGATGACACAAAAACACCTATTGGATGCACAAGATTGGTTAAAAACCCTAATTGGACAAGATTAAGTGTAGGGAGGACAAAAATGACCTAAATATTCTTCCAATGACACAAAAACACCGATTGGAGGCACAAAATTGGTTAGAAACCCTAATTGGACAAGAATAAGCCTAGGGACGACGAAAATAACATAATTGTTCATCCAATGACACAAAACACCTATTGGATGCACAAGATTGGTTAAACACCCTAATTGGACAAGATTAAGTGTAGGGAGGACGAAAATGACCTAAATGTTCATCAAATGACACAAAAACACCTATTGGATGCACAAGATTAGTTAAAAACCCTAATTGGACAAGATTAGGTGTAGGGAGGACGAAAATGACCTAAATATTCTTCCAAAGACACAAAAACACCGATTGGAGGCACAAAATTGGTTAGAAACCCTAATTGGACAAGAATAAGCCTAGGGATACGAAAATAACATAATTGTTCATCCAATGACACAAAAACACCTATTAGATGCCAATTTTGGTTAAAAACCCTAATTGGACAAGAATTAGCCTAGGGAGGACAAAAATGACCTAATTGTTCATCCAATCACACAAAACACCTATTGGATGCACAAGAATGGCTAAAAACCCTAATTGGACAAGAATTAGCCTAGGGAGGACAAAAATGACCTAATTGTTCATCCAATGACACAAAACACCTATTGGATGCACAAGATTGGTTAAAAACCCTAATTCGACAACATTAAGTGTAGGGAGGACGAAAATGACCTAAATGTTCATCAAATGACACAAAAACACCTATTGGATGCACAAGATTGGTTAAAAACCCTAATTGGACAAGATTAAGTGTAGGGAGGACGAAAATGACCTAAATGTTCATCCAATGACACAAAACACCTATTAGATGCACAAGATTGGTTAAAAACCCTAATTGGACAAGAATTAGCCTAGGGAGGACGAAAATGACCTAATTGTTCATCCAATGACACAAAAACACCTATCGGATGCACAAGATTGGTTAGAAACCCTAATTGAACAAGATTAAGTGTAGGGAGGACGAAAATGACCTAAATGTTCATCCAATGACACAAAACACCTATTAGATGCACAAGATTGGTTAAAAACCCTAATTGGATAAGAATTAGCCTAAGGAGGACGAAAATGACCTAAATGTTCATCCAATGACACAAAACACCTATTGGATGCACAAGATAGGTTAAAAACCCTAATTGGACAAGAATTATCATAGGGAGGACGAAAATGACCTAATTGTTCATCCAATGACACAAAAACACCTATCGGATGCACAAGATTGGTTTGAAACCCTAATTGAACAAGATTAAGTGTAGGGAGGACGAAAATGACCTAAATGTTCATCCAATGACACAAAACACCTATTGGATGCACAAGATTGGTTAAAAACCCTAATTGGATAAGAATTAGCATAAGGAGGACGAAAATGACCTAAATGTTCATCCAATGACAAAAAAAAACCTATTGGATGCACAAGATTGGTTAAAAACCCTAATTGGACAAGATTAAGTATAGGGAGGACGAAAATGACCTAAATGTTCATCCAATGACACAAAACACCTATTGGATGCACAAGATTGGTTAAAAACCCTAATTGGATAAGAATTAGCCTAAGGAGGACCAAAATGACCTAAATGTTCATCCAATGACACAAAACACCTATTGGATGCACAAGATTGGTTAAAAACCCTAATTGGACAAGAATTATCATAGGGAGGACGAAAATGACCTAATTGTTCATCCAATGACATAAAAACACCAATTGGATGCACTAGATTGGTTAGAAACCCTAATTGGACAAGATAAAGTGTAGGGAGGACGGAAATGACCTAAGTGTTCATCCAATGACACAAAACACCTATTGGATGCACAAGATTGGTTAAAAACCCTAATTGGACAAGAATTAGCCTAGGGAGGACGAAAATGACCTAATTGTTCATCCAATGACACAAAAACACCCATTGGATGCACAAGATTAGTTAAAAACCCTAATTGGACAAGATTAAGTGTAGGGAGAACGAAAATGACCTAAATGTTCATCCAATGACACAAAACACCTATTGGATGCACAAGATTGGTTAGAAACCCTAATTGGACAAGATTAAGTGTAGGGAGGATGAAAATGACCTAAATGTTCATCCAATGACACAAAACACCTATTGGATGCACAAGATTGGTTAAAAACCCTAATTGGACAAGAATTAGCCTAGGGTGGACGAAAATAACCTAATTGTTCATCCAATGACACAAAAACACCTATTGGATATAGAAGATTGGTTACAAACCCTAATTGGACAAGATTAATGTTTAGGGAGGACGAAAATGACCTAATTGTTCATCCAATGACACAAAAACACCTATTGGATGCACAAGATTGGTTAGAAACCCTAATTGGACAAGAATTAGCCTAGGGATGACGAAAAGGACCTAAATGTTCATCCAATGACACAAAACACCTGTTGGATGCACAAGATTGGTTAAAAACCCTAATTGGTCAAGATTAAGTGAAGGGAGGACGAAAATGACCTAAATATTCTTCCAATGACACAAAAACACCGATTGGATGCACAAGATTGGTTAGAAACCCTAATTGGACAAGATTAAGTTTAGGGAGGACGGAAATGACCCAATTGTTCATCCAATGACACAAAAACACCTATTGGATGCAAAAGATTGGTTAGAAACCCTAATTGGACAAGAATTAGCGTAGGGAGGACGAAAAGGACCTAAATGTTCATCCAATGACACAAAACACCTATTGGATGCACAAGATTGGTTAAAAACTCTAATTGGACAAGATTAAGTGAAGGGAGGACGAAAAAGACCTAAATATTCTTCCAATGACACAAAAACACCGATTGGAGGCACAAAATTGGTTAGAAACCCTAATTGGACAAGATTAAGTGTAGGGAGGATGAAAATGACCTAAATGTTCATCCAATGACACAAAACACCTATTGGATGCACAAGATTGGTTAAAAACCCTAATTGGACAAGAATTAGCCTAGGGTGGACGAAAATAACCTAATTGTTCATCCAATGACACAAAAACACCTATTGGATATAGAAGATTGGTTACAAACCCTAATTGGACAAGATTAATGTTTAGGGAGGACGAAAATGACCTAATTGTTCATCCAATGACACAAAAACACCTATTGGATGCACAAGATTGGTTAGAAACCCTAATTGGACAAGAATTAGCCTAGGGATGACGAAAAAGACCTAAATGTTCATCCAATGACACAAAACACCTGTTGGATGCACAAGATTGGTTAAAAACCCTAATTGGTCAAGATTAAGTGAAGGGAGGACGAAAATGACCTAAATATTCTTCCAATGACACAAAAACACCGATTGGATGCACAAGATTGGTTAGAAACCCTAATTGGACAAGATTAAGTTTAGGGAGGACGGAAATGACCTAATTGTTCATCCAATGACAGAAAAACACCTATTGGATGCACAAGATTGGTTAGAAACCCTAATTGGACAAGAATTAGCGTAGGGAGGACGAAAAGGACCTAAATGTTCATCCAATGACACAAAACACCTATTGGATGCACAAGATTGGTTAAAAACTCTAATTGGACAAGATTAAGTGAAGGGAGGACGAAAATGACCTAAATATTCTTCCAATGACACAAAAACACCGATTGGAGGCACAAAATTGGTTAGAAACCCTAATTGGACAAGAATAAGCCTAGGGACGACGAAAATAACATAATTGTTCATCCAATGACACAAAACACCTATTGGATGCACAAGATTGGTTAAAAACCCTAATAGGTCAAGATTAAGTGAAGGGAGGACGAAAATGACCTAAATATTCTTCCAATGACACAAAAACACCGATTGGATGCACAAGATTGGTTAGAAACCCTAATTGGACAAGATTAAGTTTAGGGAGGACGGAAATGACCTAATTGTTCATCCAATGACACAAAAACACCTATTGGATGCACAAGATTGGTTAGAAACCCTAATTGGACAAGAATAACCATAGGGACGACGAAAATAACATAATTGTTCATCCAATGACACAAAACACCTATTGGATGCACAAGATTGGTTAAACACCCTAATTGGACAAGATTAAGTGTAGGGAGGACGAAAATGACCTAAATGTTCATCCAATGACACAAAACACCTATTGGATGCACAAGATTGGTTAAAAACCCTAATTAGACAAGAATTAGCCTAGGGAGGACGAAAATAACCAAATTGTTCATCCAATGACACAAAAACACCTATTGGATGCAGAAGATTGGTTACAAACCCTAATTGGACAAGAATTAGCGTAGGGAGGACGAAAAGGACCTAAATGTTCATCCAATGACACAAAACACCTATTGGATGCACAAGATTGGTTAAAAACCCTAATTGGACAAGATTAAGTGAAGGGAGGACGAAAATGACCTAAATATTCTTCCAATGACACAAAAACACCGATTGGAGGCACAAAATTGGTTAGAAACCCTAATTGGACAAGAATAAGTCTAGGGACGACGAAAATAACATAATTGTTCATCCAATGACACAAAACACCTATTGGATGCACAAGATTGGTTAAACACCCTAATTGGACAAGATTAAGTGTAGGGAGGACGAAAATGACCTAAATGTTCATCCAATGACACAAAAAACCTATTGGATGCACAAGATTGGTTAAAAAACCTAATTGGACAATATTAAGTGAAGGGAGGAGGAAAATGACCTAAATATTCTTCCAATGACACAAAAACACCTATTAGATGCACAAGATTGGTTAGAAACCCTAATTGGACAAGAATTAGCCTAGGGAGGACAAAAATGACCTAATTGTTCATCCAATGACACAAAACACCTATTGGATGCACAAGATTGGTTAAAAACCCTAATTGGACAACATTAAGTGTAGGGATAACGAAAATGACCTAAATGTTCATCCAATGCACAAAACACCTATTGGATGCACAAGATTGGTTAGAAACCCTAATTGGACAAGAATTAGCCTAGGGAGGACGAAAAGGACCTAAATGTTCATCCAATGACACAACACCTATTGGAGGCAGAAGATTGGTTAAAAACCCTAATTGGACAAGATTAAGTGAAGGGAGGACGAAAATGACCTAAATATTCTTCCAATGACACAAAAACACCGATTGGATGCACAAGATTGGTCAGAAACCCTAATTGGACAAGATTAAGTTTAGGGAGAACGAAAATGACCTAAATGTTCATCCAATGACACAAAAACACCTATTGGATGCACAAGATTGGTTCGAAATCCTAATTGGACAAGATTAAGCCTAGGGAGGACGAAAAGGACCTAAATGTTCATCCAATGACACAAAACACCTATTGGATGCACAAGATTGGTTAAAAACCCTAATTGGACAAGAATAAGTGAAGGGAGGACGAAAATGACCTAAATATTCTTCCAATGACACAAAAACACCGATTGGATGCACAAGATTGGTTAGAAACCCTAATTGGACAAGAATAAGCCTAGGGAGGACAAAAATGACCTAATTGTTCTTCCAATGACACAAAACACCTATTGGATGCACAAGATTGGTTAAAAACCCTAATTGGACAAGATTAAGTGTAGGGAGGACGAAAATGAGCTAAATGTTCATCCGATGACACAAAACACCTATTGGATGCACAAGATTGGTTAAAAACCCTAATTGGACAAGATTAAGAGTAGGGAGAACGAAAATGACCTAAATCTTCTTCCAATGACACAAAAACACCTATTGGATGCAATAGGTTGGTTAGAAACCCTAATTGGACAAGAATAAGCCTAGGGAGGACGAAAATGACCTAATTGTTCATACAATGAAACAAAACACCTATTGGATGCAAAAGATTGGTTAAAAACATAATTGCACAAGAATTAGCCTAGGGAGGACGAAAATGACCTAATTGTTCATCCAATGACACAAAAACACCGATTGGATGCACAAGATTGGTTAGAAACCCTAATTGGACAAGATTAAGTTTAGGGAGGACGAAAATGACGTAAATGTTCATCCAATGACACAAAACACATATTAGATGCATAAGATTGGTTAAAAACCCTAATTGGACATGAATTAGCCTAGCGAGGACAAAAATGACCTAATTGTTCATCCAATGACACAAAACACCTATTGGATGCACAAGATTGGTTAGAAACCCTAATTGGACAAGAATTAGCCTAGGGAGGACGAAAAGGACCTAAATGTTCATCCAATGACACAAAACACCTATTGGATGCACAAGATTGGTTAAAAACCCTAATTGGACAAGGTTAAGTGAAGGGAGGACGAAAATGACCTAAATATTCTTCCAATGACACAAAAATACCGATTGGATGCACAAGATTGGTTAGAAACCCTAATTGGACAAGAATAAGCCTAGGGAGTACAAAAATGACCTAATTGTTCATCCAATGACACAAAACACCTATTGGATGCACAAGATTGTTTAAAAACCCTAATTGGACAAGATTAAGTGTAGGGAGGACGAAAATGACCTAAATGTTCATCCAATGACACAAAACACCTATTGGATGCACAAGATTGGTTAAAAACCCTAATTGGACAAGAATTAGCCTAGGGAGAACGAAAAGGACCTAAATGTTCATCCAATGACACAAAACACCTATTGGATGCACAAGATTGGTTAAAAACCCTAATTGGACAAGGTTAAGTGAAGGGAGGACGAAAATGACCTAAATATTCTTCCAATGACACAAAAATACCGATTGGATGCACAAGATTGGTTAGAAACCCTAATTGGACAAGAATAAGCCTAGGGAGTACAAAAATGACCTAATTGTTCATCCAATGACACAAAAACATGTATTGGATGCACATGATTGGTTGGAAACCATAATTGGACAAGATTAAGTTTAGGGAGGACAAAAATGACCTAAATGTTCATCCCATGACACAAAACACCTATTGGATGTACAAGATTGGTTAGAAACCCTAATTGGACAAGATTAAGTGTAGGGAAGACGCAAATGACCTAATTGTTCATCCAATGACACAAAAACACCTATTGGATGCACAAGATTGGTTAGAAACCCTAATTGGACAAGATTAAGTGTAGGGAGGAGGAAAATGACCTAAAAGTTCATCCAATGACACAAAACACCTATTGGATGCACAAGATTGGTTAAAAAACCTAATTTGACAAGATTAAGTGTAGGGAGGACGAAAATGACCTAAATGTTCATCCAATGACACAAAACACCTATTGGATGCACAAGATTGGTTAAAAACCCTAATTGGACAAGATTAAGTGTAGGGAGGACGAAAATGATCTAAATGTTTATCCAATGACACAAAAACACCTATCGGATGCACAAGATTGGTTAGAAACCCTAATTGAACAAGATTAAGTGTAGGGAGGACGAAAATGACCTAAATGTTCATCCAATGACACAAAACACCTATTGGATGCACAAGATTGGTTAAAAATCCTAATTGGATAAGAATTAGCCTAAGGAGGACGAAAATGACCTAAATGTTCATCCAATGACACAAAACACCTATTGGATGCACAAGATAGGTTAAAAACCCTAATTGGACAAGAATTATCATAGGGAGGACGAAAATGACCTAATTGTTCATCCAATGACACAAAAACACCAATTGGATGCACAAGATTGGTTAGAAACCCTAATTGGACAAGAATTAGCCTAGGGAGGACGAAAATGACCTAATTGTTCATCCAATGACACAAAACACCTATTGGATGCACAAGATTGGTTAAAAACCCTAATTGGACAAGATTAAGTGTAGGGAGGACGAAAATGACCTAAATGTTCATCCAATGACACAAAACACCTATTAGATGCACAAGATTGGATAAAAACCCTAATTGGACAAGAATTAGCCTAGGGAGGACAAAAATGATCTAATTGTTCATCCAATAATACAAAAACACCTATTGGATGCACAAAATTTGTTAGAAACCCTAATTGGACAAGAATTAGCCTAGGGAGGACAAAAATGACCTAATTGTTCATCCAATGACACAAAACACCAATTGGATGCACAAGATTTGTTAGAAACCCTAATTGGACAAGAATTAGGCTAGGGAGGACGAAAATGACCTAATTTTTCATCCAATGACACAAAAACACCTATTGCATGCACAATGTTGGTTAAAAACCCTAATTGGAGAAGAATTAGCCTAGGGAGGACGAAAAGGACCTAAATGTTCATCCAATGCACAAAACACCTATTGGATGCACAAGATTGGTTAAAAACCCTAATTGGACAAGAATAAGTGAAGGGAGGACGAAAATGACCTAAATATTCTTCCAATGACACAAAAACACCGATTGGATGCACAAGATTGGTTAGAAACCCTAATTGGACAAGAATAAGCCTAGGGAGGTCGAAAATGATATAATTGTTCATCCAATGACACAAAACACCTATTGGATGCACAAGATTGGTTAAAAACCCTAATTGGACAAGATTAAGTGTAGGGAGGACGAAAATGACCTAAATGTTCATCCAATGACACAAAACACCTATTAGATGCACAAGATTGGATAAAAACCCTAATTGGACAAGAATTAGCCTAGGGAGGACAAAAATGATCTAATTGTTCATCCAATAATACAAAAACACCTATTGGATGCACAAAATTTGTTAGAAACCCTAATTGGACAAGAATTAGCCTAGGGAGGACAAAAATGACCTAATTGTTCATCCAATGACACAAAACACCTATTGGATGCACAAGATTGGTTAAAAACCCTAATTGGTCAAGATTAAGTGAAGGGAGGACGAAAATGACCTAAATATTCTTCCAATGACACAAAAACACCGATTGGATGCACAAGATTGGTTAGAAACCCTAATTGGACAAGATTAAGTTTAGGGAGGACGGAAATGACCTAATTGTTCATCCAATGACACAAAAACACCTATTGGATGCACTAGATTGGTTACAAACCCTAATTGGACAAGAATTAGCCTAGGGTGGACGAAAATAACCTAATTGTTCATCCGATGACACAAAAACACCTATTGGATGCAGAAGATTGGTTACAAACCCTAATTGGACAAGATTAAGTTTAGGGAGGACGAAAATGACCTAATTGTTCATCCAATGACACAAAAACACCTATTGGATGCACAAGATTGGTTAGAAACCCTAATTGGACAAGAATTAGCCTAGGGATGACGAAAAGGACCTAAATGTTCATCCAATGACACAAAACACCTGTTGGATGCACAAGATTGGTTAAAAACCCTAATTGGTCAAGATTAAGTGAAGGGAGGACGAAAATGACCTAAATATTCTTCCAATGACACAAAAACACCGATTGGATGCACAAGATTGGTTAGAAACCCTAATTGGACAACATTAAGTTTAGGGAGGACGGAAATGACCTAATTGTTCATCCAATGACACAAAAACACCTATTGGATGCACTAGATTGGTTAGAAACCCTAATTGGACAAGAATTAGCGTAGGGAGGACGAAAAGGACCTAAATGTTCATCCAATGACACAAAACACCTATTGGATACACAAGATTGGTTAAAAACCCTAATTGGACAAGAATTAGCCTAGGGAGGACAAAAATGACCTAATTGTTCATCCAATGACACAAAACACCTATTGGATGCACAAGATTGGTTAAAAACACTAATTCGACAACATTAAGTGTAGGGAGGACGAAAATGACCTAAATGTTCATCAGATGACACAAAAACACCTATTGGATGCACAAGATTGGTTAAAAACCCTAATTGGACAAGATTAAGTGTAGGGAGGACAAAAATGACCTAAATATTCTTCCAATGACACAAAAACACCGATTGGAGGCACAAAATTGGTTAGAAACCCTAATTGGACAAGAATAAGCCTAGGGACGACGAAAATAACATAATTGTTCATCCAATGACACAAAACACCTATTGGATGCACAAGATTGGTTAAACACCCTAATTGGACAAGATTAAGTGTAGGGAGGACGAAAATGACCTAAATGTTCATCAAATGACACAAAAACACCTATTGGATGCACAAGATTGGTTAAAAACCCTAATTGGACAAGATTAAGTGTAGGGAGGACGAAAATGACCTAAATATTCTTCCAATGACACAAAAACACCGATTGGAGGCACAAAATTGGTTAGAAACCCTAATTGGACAAGAATAAGCCTAGGGACGACGAAAATAACATAATTGTTCGTCCAATGACACAAAACACCTATTGGATGCACAAGATTGGTTAAACACCCTAATTGGACAAGATTAAGTGTAGGGAGGACGAAAATGACCTAAATGTTCATCAAATGACACAAAAACACCTATTGGATGCACAAGATTGGTTAAAAACCCTAATTGGACAAGATTAAGTGTAGGGAGGACGAAAATGACCTAAATATTCTTCCAATGACACAAAAACACCGATTGGAGGCACAAAATTGGTTAGAAACCCTAATTGGACAAGAATAAGCCTAGGGATGACGAAAATAACATAATTGTTCATCCAATGACACAAAAACACCTATTAGATGCACAAGATTGGTTAAAAACCCTAATTGGACAAGAATTAGCCTAGGGAGGACAAAAATGACCTAATTGTTCATCCAATGACACAAAACACCTATTGGATGCACAAGATTGGTTAAAAACCCTAATTCGACAACATTAAGTGTAGGGAGGACGAAAATGACCTAAATGTTCATCAAATGACACAAAAACACCTATTGGATGCACAAGATTGGTTAAAAACCCTAATTGGACAAGATTAAGTGTAGGGAGGACGAAAATGACCTAAATGTTCATCCAATGACACAAAACACCTATTAGATGCAAAAGATTGGATAAAAACCCTAATTGGACAACAATTAGCCTAGGGAGGACAAAAATGATCTAATTGTTCATCCAATAATACAAAAACACCTATTGGATGCACAAAATTTGTTAGAAACCCTAATTGGACAAGAATTAGCCTAGGGAGGACAAAAATGACCTAATTGTTCATCCAATGACACAAAACACCTATTGGATGCACAAGATTGGTTAAAAACCATAATTGGTCAAGATTAAGTGAAGGGAGGACGAAAATGACCTAAATATTCTTCCAATGACACAAAAACACCGATTGGATGCACAAGATTGGTTAGAAACCCTAATTGGACAAGATTAAGTTTAGGGAGGACGGAAATGACCTAATTGTTCATCCAATGACACAAAAACACCTATTGGATGCACTAGATTGGTTACAAACCCTAATTGGACAAGAATTAGCGTAGGGAGGACGAAAAGGACCTAAATGTTCATACAATGACACAAAACACCTATTGGATACACAAGATTGGTTAAAAACCCTAATTGGACAAGAATTAGCCTAGGGAGGACAAAAATGACCTAATTGTTCATCAATGACACAAAACACCTATTGGATGCACAAGATTGGTTAAAAACCCTAATTCAACAACATTAAGTGTAGGGAGGACGAAAATGACCTAACTGTTCATCAAATGACACAAAAACACCTATTGGATGCACAAGATTAGTTAAAAACCCTAATTGGACAAGATTAAGTGTAGGGAGGACGAAAATGACCTAAATATTCTTCCAAAGACACAAAAACACCGATTGGAGGCACAAAATTGGTTAGAAACCCTAATTGGACAAGAATAAGCCTAGGGACGACGAAAATAACATAATTGTTCATCCAATGACACAAAAACACCTATTAGATGCACAAGATTGGTTAAAAACCCTAATTGGACAAGAATTAGCCTAGGGAGGACAAAAATGTCCGAATTGTTCATCCAATCACACAAAACAGCTATTGGATGCACAAGAATGGCTAAAAACCCTAATTGGACAAGAATTAGCCTAGGGAGGACAAAAATGACCTAATTGTTCATCCAATGACACAAAACACCTATTGGATGCACAAGATTGGTTAAAAACCCTAATTCGACAACATTAAGTGTAGGGAGGACGGAAATGACCTAAATGTTCATCAAATGACACAAAAACACCTATTGGATGCACAAGATTGGTTAAAAACCCTAATTGGACAAGATTAAGTGTAGGGAGGACGAAAATGACCTAAATCTTCTTCCATTGACACAAAAACACCTATTGGATGCACAAAATTTGTTAGAAACCCTAATTGGACAAGAATTAGGCTAGGGAGGACGAAAATGACCTAATTTTTCATCCAATGACACAAAAACACCTATTGCATGCACAAGATTGGATAAAAACCTTAATTGGACAAGAATTAGCCTAGGGATGACGAAAATGACCTAATTGTTCATCCAATGACACAAAAACACCTATTGGATGCACAAAATTTGTTAGAAACCCTAATTGGACAAGAATTAGCCTAGGGAGGACAAAAATGACCTAATTGTTCATCCAATGACACAAAACACCTATTGGATGCACAAGATTGGTTAAAAACCCTAATTGGTCAAGATTAAGTGAGGGAGGACGAAAATGACCTAAATATTCTTCCAATGACACAAAAACACCTATTGGATGCACAAAATTTGTTAGAAACCCTAATTGGACAAGAATTAGGCTAGGGAGGACGAAAATGACCTAATTTTTCATCCAGTGACACAAAAACACCTATTGCATGCACAATGTTGGTTAAAAACCCTAATTGGAGAAGACTTAGCCTAGGGAGGACGAAAAGGACCTAAATGTTCATCCAATGCACAAAACACCTATTGGATGCACAAGATTGGTTAAAAACCCTAATTGGACAAGAATAAGTGAAGGGAGGACGAAAATGACCTAAATATTCTTCCAATGACACAAAAACACCGATTGGATGCACAAGATTGGTTAGAAACCCTAATTGGACAAGAATAAGCCTAGGGAGGTCGAAAATGATATAATTGTTCATCCAATGACACAAAACACCTATTGGATGCACAAGATTGGTTAAACACCCTAATTGGACAAGATTAAGTGTAGGGAGGACGAAAATGATCTAAATGTTCATCCAATGACACAACAAACCTATTGGATGCACAAGATTGGTTAGAAACCCTAATTGGACAAGAATAAGTGTAGGGAGGACGAAAATGACCTAAATGTTCATCCAATGACACAAAAAACCTATTGGATGCACAAGATTGGTTAAAAACCCTAATTGGACAAGATTAAGTGTAGGGAGGACGAAAATGACCTAAATCTTCTTCCATTGACACAAAAACACCTATTCGATGCACAAGATTGGTTCGAAACCCTAATTGGACAAGAATAAGCCTAGGGAGTACGAAAATGACCTAATTGTACATACAATCACACAAATCACCTATTGGATGCACAAGATTGGTTAAAAACTTAATTGGACAAGAATTAGCCTAGGGAGGACGAAAATGACCTAATTGTTCATCCAATGACACAAAAACACCTATTGGATGCACAAGATTGGTTAGAAACCCTCATTGGACAAGATTAAGTTTAGGGAGGACGAAAATGACCTAATTGTTCATCCAATGACACAAAAACACCTATTGGATGCACCAGATTGGTTAGAAACCCTAATTGGACAAGATTAAGTTTAGGGAGGACGAAAATGACGTAAATGTTCATCCAATGACACAAAACACCTATTGGATGCACAAGATTGGTTAAAAACCCTAATTGGACAAGAATTAGTCTAGGGAGGACGAAAATGACCTAATAGTTCATCCAATGACACAAAAACACCTTTTGGATGCACAAGATTGGTTAGAAACCCTAATTGGACAAGAATAAGATTAGGGAGGACGAAAATGACATAATTGTTCATCCAATGACACAAAAACAGCAATTGGATGCACAAGATTGGTTAGAAACCCTAATTGGACAAGATTAAGTTTAGGGAGGACAAAAATGACGTAAATTTCATCCAATGACACAAAAAACCTATTGGATGCACAAGATTGGTTAAAAACCCTAATTGGACAAGATTAAGTGTAGGGAGGACGAAAATGACCTAAATCTTCTTCCATTGACACAAAAACACCTATTGGATGCCCAAGATTGGTTAGAAATCCTAATTGGACAAGATTAAGTTTAGGGAGGACGAAAATGACCTAAATGTACATCCAATGACACAAAACACCTATTGGATGCACAAGATTGGATAAAAACCTTAATTGGACAAGAATTAGCCTAGGGATGACGAAAATGACCTAATTGTTCATCCAATGACACAAAAACACCTATTGGATGCACAAGATTGGTTAGAGACCCTAATTGGACAAAATGAAGTTTAGGGAGGACGAAAATGACGTAAATGTTCATCCAATGACACAAAACACATATTAGATGCACAAGATTGGTTAAAAACCCTAATTCGACAACATTGAGTGTAGGGAGGACGGAAATGACCTAAATGTTCATCAAATGACACAAAAACACCTATTGGATGCACAAGATTGGTTAAAAACCCTAATTGGACAAGATTAAGTGTAGGGAGGACGAAAATGACCTAAATGTTCATCCAATGACACAAAACACCTATTAGATGCACAAGATTGGATAAAAACCCTAATTGGACAAGAATTAGCCTAGGGAGGACAAAAATGATCTAATTGTTCATCCAATAATACAAAAACACCTATTGGATGCACAAAATTTGTTAGAAACCCTAATTGGACAAGAATTAGCCTAGGGAGGACAAAAATGACCTAATAGTTCATCCAATGACACAAAACACCAATTGGATGCACAAAATTTGTTAGAAACCCTAATTGGACAAGAATTAGGCTAGGGAGGACGAAAATGACCTAATTTTTCATCCAATGACACAAAAACACCTATTGCATGCACAATGTTGGTTAAAAACCCTAATTGGAGAAGAATTAGCCTAGGGAGGACGAAAAGGACCTAAATGTTCATCCAATGCACAAAACACCTATTGGATGCACAAGATTGGTTAAAAACCCTAATTGGACAAGAATAAGTGAAGGGAGGACGAAAATGACCTAAATATTCTTCCAATGACACAAAAACACCGATTGGATGCACAAGATTGGTTAGAAACCCTAATTGGACAAGAATAAGCCTAGGGAGGTCGAAAATGATATAATTGTTCATCCAATGACACAAAACACCTATTGGATGCACAAGATTGGTTTAACACCCTAATTGGACAAGATTAAGTGTAGGGAGGACGAAAATGATCTAAATGTTCATCCAATGACACAACAAACCTATTGGATGCACAAGATTGGTTAGAAACCCTAATTGGACAAGAATAAGTGTAGGGAGGACGAAAATGACCTAAATGTTCATCCAATGACACAAAAAACCTATTGGATGCACAAGATTGGTTAAAAACCCTAATTGGACAAGATTAAGTGTAGGGAGGACGAAAATGACCTAAATCTTCTTCCATTGACACAAAAACACCTATTCGATGCACAAGATTGGTTCGAAACCCTAATTGGACAAGAATATGCCTAGGGAGGACGAAAATGACCTAATTGTACATACAATGACACAAATCACCTATTGGATGCACAAGATTGGTTAAAAACTTAATTGGACAAGAATTAGCCTAGGGAGGACGAAAATGACCTAATTGTTCATCCAATGACACAAAAACACCTATTGGATGCACAAGATTGGTTAGAAACCCTAATTGGACAAGATTAAGTTTAGGGAGGACGAAAATGACCTAATTGTTCATCCAATGACACAAAAACACCTATTGGATGCACCAGATTGGTTTGAAACCCTAATTGGACAAGATTAAGTTTAGGGAGGACGAAAATGACGTAAATGTTCATCCAATGACACAAAACACCTATTGGATGCACAAGATTGGTTAAAAACCCTAATTGGACAAGAATTAGTCTAGGGAGGACGAAAATGACCTAATAGTTCATCCAATGACACAAAAACACCTTTTGGATGCACAAGTTTGGTTAGAAACCCTAATTGGACAAGAATAAGATTAGGGAGGACGAAAATGACATAATTGTTCATCCAATGACACAAAAACAGCAATTGGATGCACAAGATTGGTTAGAAACCCTAATTGGACAAGATTAAGTTTAGGGAGGACAAAAATGACGTAAATTTCATCCAATGACACAAAAAACCTATTGGATGCACAAGATTGGTTAAAAACCCTAATTGGACAAGATTAAGTGTAGGGAGGACGAAAATGACCTAAATCTTCTTCCATTGACACAAAAACACCTTTTGGATGCCCAAGATTGGTTAGAAATCCTAATTGGACAAGATTAAGTTTAGGGAGGACGAAAATGACCTAAATGTTCATCCAATGACACAAAACACCTATTGGATGCACAAGATTGGTTAAAAACCTTAATTGGACAAGAATTAGCCTAGGGATGACGAAAATGACCTAATTGTTCATCCAATGACACAAAAACACCTATTGGATGCACAAGATTGGTTAGAGACCCTAATTGGACAAAATGAAGTTTAGGGAGGACGAAAATGACGTAAATGTTCATCCAATGACACAAAACACATATTAGATGCACAAGATTGGTTAAAAACCCTAATTGGACATGAATTAGCCTAGGGAGGACAAAAATGACCTAATTGTTCATCCAATGACACAAAACACCTATTGGATGCACAATATTTGTTAGAAACCCTAATTGGACAAGAATTAGCCTAGGGAGGACGAAAAGGACCTAAATGTTCATCCAATGACACAAAACACATATTGGATGCACAAGATTGGTTAAAAACCCTAATTGGACAAGATTAAGTGAAGGGAGGAGGAAAATGACCTAAATATTCTTCCAATGACACAAAAACACCTATTAGATGCACAAGATTGGTTAGAAACCCTAATTGGACAAGAATTAGCCTAGGGAGGACAAAAATGACCTAATTGTTCATCCAATGACACAACAAACCTATTGGATGCACAAGATTGGTTAAAAACCCTAATTGGACAACATTAAGTGTAGGGAGGACGAAAATGACCTAAATGTTCATCAAATGACACAAAAACACCTATTGGATGCACAAGATTGGTTAAAAACCCTAATTGGACAAGATTAAGTGTAGGGAGGACGAAAATGACCTAAATATTCTTCCAATGACACAAAAACACCGATTGGAGGCACAAAATTGGTTAGAAACCCTAATTAGACAAGAATAAGCCTAGGGACGACGAAAATAACATAATTGTTCGTCCAATGACACAAAACACCTATTGGATGCACAAGATTGGTTAAACACCCTAATTGGACAAGATTAAGTGTAGGGAGGACGAAAATGACCTAAATGTTCATCAAATGACACAAAAACACCTATTGGATGCACAAGATTGGTTAAAAACCCTAATTGGACAAGATTAAGTGTAGGGAGGACGAAAATGACCTAAATATTCTTCCAATGACACAAAAACACCGATTGGAGGCACAAAATTGGTTAGAAACCCTAATTGGACAAGAATAAGCCTAGGGACGACGAAAATAACATAATTGTTCATCCAATGACACAAAAACACCTATTAGATGCACAAGATTGGTTAAAAACCCTAATTGGACAAGAATTAGCCTAGGGAGGACAAAAATGACCTAATTGTTCATCCAATGACACAAAACACCTATTGGATGCAAAAGATTGGTTAAAAACCCTAATTCGACAACATTAAGTGTAGGGAGGACGAAAATGACCTAAATGTTCATCAAATGACACAAAAACACCTATTGGATGCACAAGATTGGTTAAAAACCCTAATTGGACAAGATTAAGTGTAGGGAGGACGAAAATGACTTAAATATTCTTCCAATGACACAAGAACACCGATTGGAGGCACAAAATTGGTTAGAAACCCTAATTGGACAAGAATAAGCCTAGGGACGACGAAAATAACATAATTGTTCATCCAATGACACAAAACACGTATTGGATGCACAAGATTGGTTAAACACCCTAATTGGACAAGATTAAGTGTAGGGAGGACGAAAATGACCTAAATGTTCATCAAATGACACAAAAACACCTATTGGATGCACAAGATTGGTTAAAAACCGTAATTGGTCAAGATTAAGTGAAGGGAGGACGAAAATGACCTAAATATTCTTCCAATGACACAAAAACACCGATTGGATGCACAAGATTGGTTAGAAACCCTAATTGGACAAGATTAAGTTTAGGGAGGACGAAAATGACGTAAATGTTCATCCAATGACACAAAACACCTATTAGATGCACAAGATTGGTTAAAAACCCTAATTGGACAAGAATTAGCCTAGGGAGGACGAAAATGACCTAATTGTTCATCCAATGACACAAAAACACCTATTGGATGCACAAGATTGGTTAGAAACCCTAATTGGACAAGAATAAGTGTAGGGAGGACGAAAATGACCTAAATGTTCATCCAATGACACAAAAAACCTATTGGATGCACAAGATTGGTTAAAAACCCTAATTGGACAAGATTAAGTGTAGGGAGGACGAAAATGACCTAAATCTTCTTCCATTGACACAAAAACACCTATTGGATGCCCAAGATTGGTTAGAAATCCTAATTGGACAAGATTAAGTTTAGGGAGGACGAAAATGACCTAAATGTACATCCAATGACACAAAACACCTATTGGATGCACAAGATTGGATAAAAACCTTAATTGGACAAGAATTAGCCTAGGGATGACGAAAATGACCTAATTGTTCATCCAATGACACAAAAACACCTATTGGATGCACAAGATTGGTTAGAGACCCTAATTGGACAAAATGAAGTTTAGGGAGGACGAAAATGACGTAAATGTTCATCCAATGACACAAAACACATATTAGATGCACAAGATTGGTTAAAAACCCTAATTCGACAACATTGAGTGTAGGGAGGACGGAAATGACCTAAATGTTCATCAAATGACACAAAAACACCTATTGGATGCACAAGATTGGTTAAAAACCCTAATTGGACAAGATTAAGTGTAGGGAGGACGAAAATGACCTAAATGTTCATCCAATGACACAAAACACCTATTAGATGCACAAGATTGGATAAAAACCCTAATTGGACAAGAATTAGCCTAGGGAGGACAAAAATGATCTAATTGTTCATCCAATAATACAAAAACACCTATTGGATGCACAAAATTTGTTAGAAACCCTAATTGGACAAGAATTAGCCTAGGGAGGACAAAAATGACCTAATAGTTCATCCAATGACACAAAACACCAATTGGATGCACAAAATTTGTTAGAAACCCTAATTGGACAAGAATTAGGCTAGGGAGGACGAAAATGACCTAATTTTTCATCCAATGACACAAAAACACCTATTGCATGCACAATGTTGGTTAAAAACCCTAATTGGAGAAGAATTAGCCTAGGGAGGACGAAAAGGACCTAAATGTTCATCCAATGCACAAAACACCTATTGGATGCACAAGATTGGTTAAAAACCCTAATTGGACAAGAATAAGTGAAGGGAGGACGAAAATGACCTAAATATTCTTCCAATGACACAAAAACACCGATTGGATGCACAAGATTGGTTAGAAACCCTAATTGGACAAGAATAAGCCTAGGGAGGTCGAAAATGATATAATTGTTCATCCAATGACACAAAACACCTATTGGATGCACAAGATTGGTTAAACACCCTAATTGGACAAGATTAAGTGTAGGGAGGACGAAAATGATCTAAATGTTCATCCAATGACACAACAAACCTATTGGATGCACAAGATTGGTTAGAAACCCTAATTGGACAAGAATAAGTGTAGGGAGGACGAAAATGACCTAAATGTTCATCCAATGACACAAAAAACCTATTGGATGCACAAGATTGGTTAAAAACCCTAATTGGACAAGATTAAGTGTAGGGAGGACGAAAATGACCTAAATCTTCTTCCATTGACACAAAAACACCTATTCGATGCACAAGATTGGTTCGAAACCCTAATTGGACAAGAATAAGCCTAGGGAGTACGAAAATGACCTAATTGTACATACAATCACACAAATCACCTATTGGATGCACAAGATTGGTTAAAAACTTAATTGGACAAGAATTAGCCTAGGGAGGACGAAAATGACCTAATTGTTCATCCAATGACACAAAAACACCTATTGGATGCACAAGATTGGTTAGAAACCCTAATTGGACAAGATTAAGTTTAGGGAGGACGAAAATGACCTAATTGTTCATCCAATGACACAAAACCACCTATTGGATGCACCAGATTGGTTAGAAACCCTAATTGGACAAGATTAAGTTTAGGGAGGACGAAAATGACGTAAATGTTCATCCAATGACACAAAACACCTATTGGATGCACAAGATTGGTTAAAAACCCTAATTGGACAAGAATTAGTCTAGGGAGGACGAAAATGACCTAATAGTTCATCCAATGACACAAAAACACCTTTTGGATGCACAAGATTGGTTAGAAACCCTAATTGGACAAGAATAAGATTAGGGAGGACGAAAATGACATAATTGTTCATCCAATGACACAAAAACAGCAATTGGATGCACAAGATTGGTTAGAAACCCTAATTGGACAAGATTAAGTTTAGGGAGGACAAAAATGACGTAAATTTCATCCAATGACACAAAAAACCTATTGGATGCACAAGATTGGTTAAAAACCCTAATTGGACAAGGTTAAGTGTAGGGAGGACGAAAATGACCTAAATCTTCTTCCATTGACACAAAAACACCTTTTGGATGCCCAAGATTGGTTAGAAATCCTAATTGGACAAGATTAAGTTTAGGGAGGACGAAAATGACCTAAATGTTCATCCAATGACACAAAACACCTATTGGATGCACAAGATTGGTTAAAAACCTTAATTGGACAAGAATTAGCCTAGGGATGACGAAAATGACCTAATTGTTCATCCAATGACACAAAAACACCTATTGGATGCACAAGATTGGTTAGAGACCCTAATTGGACAAAATGAAGTTTAGGGAGGACGAAAATGACGTAAATGTTCATCCAATGACACAAAACACATATTAAATGCACAAGATTGGTTAAAAACCCTAATTGGACATGAATTAGCCTAGGGAGGACAAAAATGACCTAATTGTTCATCCAATGACACAAAACACCTATTGGATGCACAATATTTGTTAGAAACCCTAATTGGACAAGAATTAGCCTAGGGAGGACGAAAAGGACCTAAATGTTCATCCAATGACACAAAACACATATTGGATGCACAAGATTGGTTAAAAACCCTAATTGGACAAGATTAAGTGAAGGGAGGAGGAAAATGACCTAAATATTCTTCCAATGACACAAAAACACCTATTAGATGCACAAGATTGGTTAGAAACCCTAATTGGACAAGAATTAGCCTAGGGAGGACAAAAATGACCTAATTGTTCATCCAATGACACAACAAACCTATTGGATGCACAAGATTGGTTAAAAACCCTAATTGGACAACATTAAGTGTAGGGAGGACGAAAATGACCTAAATGTTCATCAAATGACACAAAAAAACCTATTGGATGCACAAGATTGGTTAAAAACCCTAATTGGACAAGATTAAGTGTAGGGAGGACGAAAATGACCTAAATATTCTTCCAATGACACAAAAACACCGATTGGAGGCACAAAATTGGTTAGAAACCCTAATTGGACAAGAATAAGCCTAGGGACGACGAAAATAACATAATTGTTCGTCCAATGACACAAAACACCTATTGGATGCACAAGATTGGTTAAACACCCTAATTGGACAAGATTAAGTGTAGGGAGGACGAAAATGACCTAAATGTTCATCAAATGACACAAAAACACCTATTGGATGCACAAGATTGGTTAAAAACCCTAATTGGACAAGATTAAGTGTAGGGAGGACGAAAATGACCTAAATATTCTTCCAATGACACAAAAACACCGATTGGAGGCACAAAATTGGTTAGAAACCCTAATTGGACAAGAATAAGCCTAGGGATGACGAAAATAACATAATTGTTCATCCAATGACACAAAAACACCTATTAGATGCACAAGATTGGTTAAAAACCCTAATTGGACAAGAATTAGCCTAGGGAGGACAAAAATGACCTAATTGTTCATCCAATGACACAAAACACCTATTGGATGCACAAGATTGGTTAAAAACCCTAATTCGACAACATTAAGTGTAGGGAGGACGAAAATGACCTAAATGTTCATCAAATGACACAAAAACACCTATTGGATGCACAAGATTGGTTAAAAACCCTAATTGGACAAGATTAAGTGTAGGGAGGACGAAAATGACCTAAATGTTCATCCAATGACACAAAACACCTATTAGATGCACAAGATTGGATAAAAACCCTAATTGGACAAGAATTAGCCTAGGGAGGACAAAAATGATCTAATTGTTCATCCAATAATACAAAAACACCTATTGGATGCACAAAATTTGTTAGAAACCCTAATTGGACAAGAATTAGCCTAGGGAGGACAAAAATGACCTAATAGTTCATCCAATGACACAAAACACCAATTGGATGCACAAAATTTGTTAGAAACCCTAATTGGACAAGAATTAGGCTAGGGAGGACGAAAATGACCTAATTTTTCATCCAATGACACAAAAACACCTATTGCATGCACAATGTTGGTTAAAAACCCTAATTGGAGAAGAATTAGCCTAGGGAGGACGAAAAGGACCTAAATGTTCATCCAATGCACAAAACACCTATTGGATGCACAAGATTGGTTAAAAACCCTAATTGGACAAGAATAAGTGAAGGGAGGACGAAAATGACCTAAATATTCTTCCAATGACACAAAAACACCGATTGGATGCACAAGATTGGTTAGAAACCCTAATTGGACAAGAATAAGCCTAGGGAGGTCGAAAATGATATAATTGTTCATCCAATGACACAAAACACCTATTGGATGCACAAGATTGGTTAAACACCCTAATTGGACAAGATTAAGTGTAGGGAGGACGAAAATGATCTAAATGTTCATCCAATGACACAACAAACCTATTGGATGCACAAGATTGGTTAGAAACCCTAATTGGACAAGAATAAGTGTAGGGAGGACGAAAATGACCTAAATGTTCATCCAATGACACAAAAAACCTATTGGATGCACAAGATTGGTTAAAAACCCTAATTGGACAAGATTAAGTGTAGGGAGGACGAAAATGACCTAAATCTTCTTCCATTGACACAAAAACACCTATTCGATGCACAAGATTGGTTCGAAACCCTAATTGGACAAGAATAAGCCTAGGGAGTACGAAAATGACCTAATTGTACATACAATCACACAAATCACCTATTGGATGCACAAGATTGGTTAAAAACTTAATTGGACAAGAATTAGCCTAGGGAGGACGAAAATGACCTAATTGTTCATCCAATGACACAAAAACACCTATTGGATGCACAAGATTGGTTAGAAACCCTAATTGGACAAGATTAAGTTTAGGGAGGACGAAAATGACCTAATTGTTCATCCAATGACACAAAACCACCTATTGGATGCACCAGATTGGTTAGAAACCCTAATTGGACAAGATTAAGTTTAGGGAGGACGAAAATGACGTAAATGTTCATCCAATGACACAAAACACCTATTGGATGCACAAGATTGGTTAAAAACCCTAATTGGACAAGAATTAGTCTAGGGAGGACGAAAATGACCTAATAGTTCATCCAATGACACAAAAACACCTTTTGGATGCACAAGTTTGGTTAGAAACCCTAATTGGACAAGAATAAGATTAGGGAGGACGAAAATGACATAATTGTTCATCCAATGACACAAAAACAGCAATTGGATGCACAAGATTGGTTAGAAACCCTAATTGGACAAGATTAAGTTTAGGGAGGACAAAAATGACGTAAATTTCATCCAATGACACAAAAAACCTATTGGATGCACAAGATTGGTTAAAAACCCTAATTGGACAAGATTAAGTGTAGGGAGGACGAAAATGACCTAAATCTTCTTCCATTGACACAAAAACACCTTTCGGATGCCCAAGATTTGTTAGAAATCCTAATTGGACAAGATTAAGTTTAGGGAGGACGAAAATGACCTAAATGTTCATCCAATGACACAAAACACCTATTGGATGCACAAGATTGGTTAAAAACCTTAATTGGACAACAATTAGCCTAGGGATGACGAAAATGACCTAATTGTTCATCCAATGACATAAAAACACCTATTGGATGCACAAGATTGGTTAGAGACCCTAATTGGACAAAATGAAGTTTAGGGAGGACGAAAATGACGTAAATGTTCATCCAATGACACAAAACACATATTAGATGCACAAGATTGGTTAAAAACCCTAATTGGACATGAATTAGCCTAGGGAGGACAAAAATGACCTAATTGTTCATCCAATGACACAAAACACCTATTGGATGCACAATATTTGTTAGAAACCCTAATTGGACAAGAATTAGCCTAGGGAGGACGAAAAGGACCTAAATGTTCATCCAATGACACAAAACACATATTGGATGCACAAGATTGGTTAAAAACCCTAATTGGACAAGATTAAGTGAAGGGAGGAGGAAAATGACCTAAATATTCTTCCAATGACACAAAAACACCTATTAGATGCACAAGATTGGTTAGAAACCCTAATTGGACAAGAATTAGCCTAGGGAGGACAAAAATGACCTAATTGTTCATCCAATGACACAACAAACCTATTGGATGCACAAGATTGGTTAAAAACCCTAATTGGACAACATTAAGTGTAGGGAGGACGAAAATGACCTAAATGTTCATCAAATGACACAAAAACACCTATTGGATGCACAAGATTGGTTAAAAACCCTAATTGGACAAGATTAAGTGTAGGGAGGACGAAAATGACCTAAATATTCTTCCAATGACACAAAAACACCGATTGGAGGCACAAAATTGGTTAGAAACCCTAATTAGACAAGAATAAGCCTAGGGACGACGAAAATAACATAATTGTTCGTCCAATGACACAAAACACCTATTGGATGCACAAGATTGGTTAAACACCCTAATTGGACAAGATTAAGTGTAGGGAGGACGAAAATGACCTAAATGTTCATCAAATGACACAAAAACACCTATTGGATGCACAAGATTGGTTAAAAACCCTAATTGGACAAGATTAAGTGTAGGGAGGACGAAAATGACCTAAATATTCTTCCAATGACACAAAAACACCGATTGGAGGCACAAAATTGGTTAGAAACCCTAATTGGACAAGAATAAGCCTAGGGATGACGAAAATAACATAATTGTTCATCCAATGACACAAAAACACCTATTAGATGCACAAGATTGGTTAAAAACCCTAATTGGACAAGAATTAGCCTAGGGAGGACAAAAATGACCTAATTGTTCATCCAATGACACAAAACACCTATTGGATGCACAAGATTGGTTAAAAACCCTAATTCGACAACATTAAGTGTAGGGAGGACGAAAATGACCTAAATGTTCATCAAATGACACAAAAACACCTATTGGATGCACAAGATTGGTTAAAAACCCTAATTGGACAAGATTAAGTGTAGGGAGGACGAAAATGACTTAAATATTCTTCCAATGACACAAAAACACCGATTGGAGGCACAAAATTGGTTAGAAACCCTAATTGGACAAGAATAAGCCTAGGGACGACGAAAATAACATAATTGTTCATCCAATGACACAAAAACACCTATTAGATGCACAAGATTGGTTAAAAACCCTAATTGGACAAGAATTAGCCTAGGGAGGACAAAAATGACCTAATTGTTCATCCAATGACACAAAACACCTATTGGATGCACAAGATTGGTTAAAAACCCTAATTCGACAACATTAAGTGTAGGGAGGACGAAAATGACCTAAATGTTCATCAAATGACACAAAAACACCTATTGCATGCACAAGATTGGTTAAAAACCCTAATTGGACAAGATTAATTGTAGGGAGGACGAAAATGACCTAAATATTCTTCCAATGACACAAAAACACCGATTGGAGGCACAAAATTGGTTAGAAACCCTAATTGGACAAGAATAACCCTAGGGACGGCGAAAATAACATAATTGTTCATCCAATGACACAAAACACCTATTGGATGCACAAGATTGGTTAAACACCCTAATTGGACAAGATTAAGTGTAGGGAGGACGAAAATGACCTAATTGTTCATCCAATGACACAAAAACACCTATTGCATGCACAATGTTGGTTAAAAACCCTAATTGGAGAAGAATTAGCCTAGGGACGACGAAAATGACCTAAATGTTCATCAAATGACACAAAACACCTATTGGATGCACAAGATTGGTTAAAAACCCTAATTGGTCAAGATTAAGTGAAGGGAGGACGAAAATGACCTAAATATTCTCCCGATGACACAAAAACACCGATTGGATGCACAAGATTGGTTAAAAACCCTAATTGGACAAGATTAAGCCTAGGGAGGACGAAAATGATATAATTGTTCATCCAATGACACAAAACACCTATTGGATGCACAAGATTGGTTAAACACCCTAATTGGACAAGATTAAGTGTAGGGAGGACAAAAATGATCTAAATGTTCATCCAATGACACAACAAACCTATTGGATGCACAAGATTGGTTAGAAACCCTAATTGGACAAGAATAAGTGTAGGGAGGCTGAAAATGACCTAAATGTTGATCCAATGACACAAAAAACCTATTGGATGCACAAGATTGGTTAAAAACCCTAATTGGGCAAGATTAAGTGTAGGGAGGACGAAAACGACCTAAATATTCTTCCAATGACACAAAAACACCGATTGGAGGCACAAAATTGGTTAGAAACCCTAATTGGACAAGAATAAGCCTAGGGACGGCGAAAATAACATAATTGTTCATCCAATGACACAAAACACCTATTGGATGCACAAGATTGGTTAAACACCCTAATTGGACAAGATTAAGTGTAGGGAGGACGAAAATGACCTAATTGTTCATCCAATGACACAAAAACACCTATTGCATGCACAATGTTGGTTAAAAACCCTAATTGGAGAAGAATTAGCCTAGGGACGACGAAAATGACCTAAATGTTCATCAAATGACACAAAACACCTATTGGATGCACAAGATTGGTTAAAAACCCTAATTGGACAAGATTAAGTGAAGGGAGGACGAAAATGACCTAAATATTCTCCCGATGACACAAAAACACCGATTGGATGCACAAGATTGGTTAAAAACCCTAATTGGACAAGATTAAGCCTAGGGAGGACGAAAATGATATAATTGTTCATCCAATGACACAAAACACCTATTGGATGCACAAGATTGGTTAAACACCCTAATTGGACAAGATTAAGTGTAGGGAGGACAAAAATGATCTAAATGTTCATCCAATGACACAACAAACCTATTGGATGCACAAGATTGGTTAGAAACCCTAATTGGACAAGAATAAGTGTAGGGAGGACGAAAATGACCTAAATGTTCATCCAATGACACAAAAAACCTATTGGATGCACAAGATTGGTTAAAAACCCTAATTGGACAAGATTAAGTGTAGGGAGGACGAAAATGACCTAAATCTTCTTCCATTGACACAAAAACACCTATTCGATGCACAAGATTGGTTCGAAACCCTAATTGGACAAGAATATGCCTAGGGAGGACGAAAATGACCTAATTGTACATACAATGACACAAATCACCTATTGGATGCACAAGATTGGTTAAAAACTTAATTGGACAAGAATTAGCCTAGGGAGGACGAAAATGACCTAATTGTTCATCCAATGACACAAAAACACCTATTGGATGCACAAGATTGGTTAGAAACCCTAATTGGACAAGATTAAGTTTAGGGAGGACGAAAATGACCTAATTGTTCATCCAATGACACAAAAACACCTATTGGATGCACAAGATTGGTTAAAAACCCTAATTGGACAAGAATTAGCCTAGGGAGGACAAAAATGACCTAATTGTTCATCCAATGACACAAAACACCTATTGGATGCACAAGATTGGTTAAAAACCCTAATTGGACAAGATTAAGTGTAGGGAGGACGAAAATGACCTAAATGTTCATCAAATGACACAAAAACACCTATTGGATGCACAAGATTGGTTAAAAACCCTAATTGGACAAGATTAAGTGTAGGGAGGACGAAAATGACCTAAATGTTCATCCAATGACACAAAACACCTATTAGATGCACAAGATTGGATAAAAACCCTAATTGGACAAGAATTAGCCTAGGGAGGACAAAAATGATCTAATTGTTCATCCAATAATACAAAAACACCTATTGGATGCACAAAATTTGTTAGAAACCCTAATTGGACAAGAATTAGCCTAGGGAGGACAAAAATGACCTAATTGTTCATCCAATGACACAAAACACCAATTGGATGCACAAAATTTGTTAGAAACCCTAATTGGACAAGAATTAGGCTAGGGAGGACGAAAATGACCTAATTTTTCATCCAATGACACAAAAACACCTATTGCATGCACAATGTTGGTTAAAAACCCTAATTGGAGAAGAATTAGCCTAGGGAGGACGAAAAGGACCTAAATGTTCATCCAATGCACAAAACACCTATTGGATGCACAAGATTGGTTAAAAACCCTAATTGGACAAGAATAAGTGAAGGGAGGACGAAAATGACCTAAATATTCTTCCAATGACACAAAAACACCGATTGGATGCACAAGATTGGTTAGAAACCCTAATTGGACAAGAATAAGCCTAGGGAGGACGAAAATGATATAATTGTTCATCCAATGACACAAAACACCTATTGGATGCACAAGATTGGTTAAACACCCTAATTGGACAAGATTAAGTGTAGGGAGGACAAAAATGATCTAAATGTTCATCCAATGACACAACAAACCTATTGGATGCACAAGATTGGTTAAACACCCTAATTGGACAAGAATAAGTGTAGGGAGGCTGAAAATGACCTAAATGTTGATCCAATGACACAAAAAACCTATTGGATGCACAAGATTGGTTAAAAACCCTAATTGGGCAAGATTAAGTGTAGGGAGGACGAAAACGACCTAAATATTCTTCCAATGACACAAAAACACCGATTGGAGGCACAAAATTGGTTAGAAACCCTAATTGGACAAGAATAAGCCTAGGGACGGCGAAAATAACATAATTGTTCATCCAATGACACAAAACACCTATTGGATGCACAAGATTGGTTAAACACCCTAATTGGACAAGATTAAGTGTAGGGAGGACGAAAATGACCTAATTGTTCATCCAATGACACAAAAACACCTATTGCATGCACAATGTTGGTTAAAAACCCTAATTGAAGAAGAATTAGCCTAGGGACGACGAAAATGACCTAAATGTTCATCAAATGACACAAAACACCTATTGGATGCACAAGATTGGTTAAAAACCCTAATTGGTCAAGATTAAGTGAAGGGAGGACGAAAATGACCTAAATATTCTCCCGATGACACAAAAACACCGATTGGATGCACAAGATTGGTTAAAAACCCTAATTGGACAAGATTAAGCCTAGGGAGGACGAAAATGATATAATTGTTCATCCAATGACACAAAACACCTATTGGATGCACAAGATTGGTTAAACACCCTAATTGGACAAGATTAAGTGTAGGGAGGACAAAAATGATCTAAATGTTCATCCAATGACACAACAAACCTATTGGATGCACAAGATTGGTTA
>JBBPBS010000922.1:17928-29078 GCA_037974835.1 Cicer judaicum
TATTATCTTCGTTATGTAGTAAAACAATAAAACGAAGATAATAATAACCTATAATAAAATAGTGTTGTCAAATAAAGTAATCATTACTTATTTATTAGAAAACTATATTTTATTAAATATTATTATTATCTTCGTTTTGTAGTTGTACTTATTAACGAAGATAATAATAATATATAATAAAATAGAGTTGTCAAATAATGAATTATTTCATATTTATTTGACAACTCTATTTTGTTACATTTTATTATCTTTATCATTAAGTATAACTACAAAACGAAGATAATAATAGCATATAATAAAATAGTGTTGTCAAAAAAAGTAAAAATTATATATTTATTAGACAAATCTATTTTATTAAATATTATTATTGATTTCATTTTGTAATTATACATAATAACGAAGATAGTAATAACATATAATAAAATACAGCTGTCAAATAAATTAATTATTATATATTTATTTGACAACTCAATTTTCTTATATGTTATTATTATCTTTGTTATTAAGTACAACTACAGAACGAAGATAATAATAACATTTAATAAAATAGTGTTGTCAATGTTACTTTATTTGAAAACTCTATTTTATTAAATGTTATTATTATATTTGTTTTATAGTTGTACATAATAACGAAAATTGTAATAACATAAAACACAATTGAATTATTAAATAAATATGTAATTATTACTTTATTTGACAACTCTATTTTATTATATATTATTATTATCTTCATAATATAGTTGTACTACATGACGAACATAATAATAACATATAATAAAATAAAGTTGTCAAATAAAGTACTAATTACATAATTTTTTGATAAACCTAATTTTATTATATATTATTATTATCTTCGTTATGTAGTAAAACACTACAACGAAGATAATAATCACATATAAAAAAATATTGTTGTCAAATAAAGTAATAATTACTTATTTGCTAGACAACTCTATTTTATTAAATATTATTATTATCTTTGTTTTGTAATAGTACTCAATAGAGTTGTCAAATAAATTAATTATTTCATATTTTTTTGACAACTCAATTTTGTTATATTTTATTATTATCTTTGTTATTAAGTATAGCTACAAAACGAAGATAAAAATAATATATAATAAAATAGTGTTGTCAAGTAAAGTAAAATTACATATTTATTAGACAACTCTATTTTATTAAATATTATTATTAATTTCATTTTTTAATTATACATAATAACGAAGATAGTAATAATATATAATAAAATATTATTAAATAAATTAATTATTACATATTTATTTGACAACTCAATTTTCTTATATGTTATTATTATCTTTGTTATTAAGTACTACTACAAAACGAAGATAATAATAACATTTAATAAAATAGTGTTGTCAATGTTACTTTATTTGAAAACATAATTGACACGACTGACATTTGACTACCACTGAATCGATATTCGACCCATTCGGCCTGATTGGACAAACCTGCTCTGATACCACTAATGTGACACCCTAAATCCCAAAATAATATATATAATAATTTATATCATATTCCTATAAAATTTGTGGCGGATAAATAATATTATATTTTCAAGAAAATAAAATTTTTTGTAACTAATTTAGGATATCACGTTTCTCAAAGTACACATGCAACCATTCAAATTTTATTACTCAAATAAAACAATTTAATCTCAATAAACTTGATTTAATTATAATTATTTGATTTACTTCTAAAAACTTACTAGTACTTCTAAGGTTTTCATACAAAATTTGATTCAAATTAAATAAGTACAATACAAATTAAAACCCTTATTCCCGGTATCACCTATCAGAGCGGGGTTCCTCCCAAACTTGAACTTCAAGACTCATTAACCTGTAATAACTGCGATTTCACAAACGCAGGGCCTAGCCAGTCAAACACAAACAACGAAGAAGGTGAATTTTGAAATCATGTTAATAGTATAATATGAGTAAGAAGAACACGCAACAATCATAATAGAACCGTATCGTAATCACTTTACGATATATCAAAATAATTAATTAAATAGTATCATACTATAACCACTTATCAATTATCACATATCCCCTACCACCTACCACTAGCATATCCCCGTATCCCCTATATCCCACATTCTCTATATCCCCTATCTCTTATCCTTTATCCCCCTATTCCCTATCCCCTATTCCCTATATTCCTTATATCCTATATCCTCTATCCCATATATCCCCTATTCGTTATCATATATCCCATATCCCTTATCCCCTATCATGTTTCACCTATTCCCTATCCTCTGTCCCCTATCCCCTATCTCCTATCACCTATAGGGGATAGGGGATAGGGGATAGGGGATAGGGGATAGGGGATAGGGGATAAGGGATAAGGGATAAGTGATAGGCGATAGGTGATAGGTTATAGGTAATAGGGGATAGGGGACAAGGGATAGGGAACAAGGGATATGAGATAGGGGATAGGTGATAATTGATAATTGATAACTGGTAGGTAATAAGTGATAGTTGATAAGTGGTGGCTAATAAGTGATAATTGATAGCTGATAAGTGATAATTGATAAGTGGTAATTGATATGTGATAGCTCATACGAGATAGGTGATAGGGGACAAGGGACTGGGGATAGAGGATAGGTGATATATGAAACGAGATAGGGGATTGGTGATATAGGGGATATGGGTTAGGGGATAGGGGACAAGGGACAGGAGATAGGGGATAGAGGATATGTGATAGGGGATATAGGGGATAGGGGATATAGGGGATTTATGGGATAGGAGATAGGGGACAGGGCACAGGGGATAGGAGATCAGGGATAGGGGATAAAGGATATAGGGGATATGGGATAGGTGATAGGTGGTAGGTGGTAGGGGATATAGGGGATAGACAATATGGCATATAGGGGATAAGGGATAAGATATAGGGGATACGGGATATAGGGGAAAGGATATAGGGGATAGGGGATACAGGGTAGAGGATTGGGGATATAGGGGATAGGTGATAGGTGACAGAGGATAGGGAATAGGGGATTGGGGATAGGGAATAAAGGATATAGGGGATAAGGGATAGGGGATAGGGGATAGGGGAAAGGATATTGGAGATAAAGTATATAGGGGATAGGGGATTGGGGGTATAGGGGATATATGGGAAAAGGGATAGGGGATATGTGATATGTGACAGGGGATAGAGGATAGGGAATAAGAGATAGGGGATAGGGGATAGGGGATAAGGGATATGCGATAGGGGATAGGGGATAGGGGATAAGTATTGATTCATTTAACTTTGTTAAATGTGTGGTATTTGATATTGTTGTGATGTTTTATTTATTTTATTAAATGTGTGATATTTGATATTATTGTAATATTAGATGTTGAATGAATTTTATGTATATGTTTGATTAGACGTGTTTATGTGATGTGATAATAAAAAGTGAATTTATTTTGATTCATTTATGTGATTATGATTATGTATAATTAATAATAACGATGTTATAAATTTGTGACAAGCCTATGTGATGATGTATGCTTGGTGATAGTGATGCTATTAATTTGTGATGAGTTTATGTGATGAGATATGATTAATGATTGTGATGTTGTGAATTTGTGATGAGAATATTGAAGTAATCCCATAGTTGGTGAAATAATTGTGATTTCAATTTGTGCTTGAGATGACAGTCTTAATGGAGTATCATAGGCCAATGAGTTCAAATCACCTTAACCAAGGCGATCTCAAATCACTTTAACCAAGGCAATCTCCTTGCCTCTAACATCGAGTCAAACTCTAAAAGTCTAAAACTCTAACATCGAGTCAAACTCTAATGAGTTCATAATATCAGAATTAGAAAATCAATCATTTCAAATAAATATCCCAACACCTTCACGATTCAATATTCACATCAGTCCAAAAACTTACATAACAAGACATAGTAAAATATGCTGTAAATTTTAAGCTATTTTAAACATTAAATAAAATTAATTGTATAGAATTATTGTTATTTTATAAATCAACAAAATTCAACTCAATTTAATTTTTTTAAAATAATCAAGAGTAATTCAAACAAAAGTTATTTTCATCATACAAAATAAGTAAGCTTTAACTTCTTCAAAATGTCATTTAAAAAAAATTATAAGTTCTATCAACCTCTAATATTCAAGAATTATTATTGCTAATAATATGAATTTCATTTAATCTAAATCATGACGAACATTCTAAATTGTTTTCAAAACCAATATCAAAACTCTACTCATCTAGATACAACGACCAACACTGTCAAGTGATTTAAAGTTAACATTCACGATTTAAAATCAATTTTTTTTAACACAAGCTAACATAAAATAAAAAATAAGAATTTTTTAGTCAAAATTAAAACTTTAAACGTAAGAGACATATTTACTATCTAACTCAAAGTTTAGAACGAAACATTTTTTTTCTTTTTTTTCTAAATTGAGTTTCAACAAAATAATAATAATTTGTACTTAGTAAAAGTCAATACTTAAAGTTTTAAACATATAATTCACACAAAAATCATTGTTTCAATCAATTAGTTATTAGATCAAACACTTTAAATAGATTCATATCAAGATTAAATATTTTAAATTGATTAAGGGTGAAAATGAAACATTGAAACAACTAATTGGTGAGGCATGACATTTGATAACTAAGTTATGTGAATAAGATTAATAACTTGAAACATACATCTGGTCAATCAAAATTATTATTTCCAACTATTCACATAAAACATGAGTGCAAAAATCATAGTTCAATAGACAAGCAATAAGCAACAAGTAACTAACATAATCTTGTCAACAATTAATGCTAACTCAAATCTTAACAAATAATTTCATGGTTTATTTACTCATTTACGTAGGAATTTAGAATCCATAACACAATTTGAGTAAGCAAATAATAAACAGTTAATTTGTAATCTCGAAAATATGTAGAATAATACAAAAACATATAACACTTAAAACAATAATAACGGGAAAATCATCATAGTGAAAATAATTACTAAACAAGAAAACACAATTGACATGACTGACATTCGACCCACTCGGCCTGATTGGACAGACCTGCTCTGATACCACTAATGTGACACTCTAAATCCCAGAATAAAATATATAATAATTTATATCATATTCCTATAAAATTTACAGCGGATAAATAAAAATATATTTCCAAAAAAATAATAATTTTATATTTAACTTAGGATATCACGTTTCTCAAAAATAGAAATAAAAACACTTTACATTTATTTTATCCATTAAAATCGTGTGCAATATCGATAAGCTTGATTTAAGTATAATTACTTGATTTAATTCTAAAAACTTACTAGTACTTCTAAGGTTTTCATACAAAAATTCCATTCAAATTAAATAAGTAAAATACAAATTAAAACCCTTATTTTCGATATCACCTATTGTAACACCATAAATTTGATAATAAATTATTTTATTAATAAATAGGAATTTAAATAATTAATTTAATGTTAAAATTATTTTAAAATATATATGTTGATAAATTTTGTTAGTAATTTTTGTTTTACGAATGTTTTCTATGATGTGCTAGTTTGATACACATTATATTAAACGAACGATATAAATAATAAATATTTTATATTATTATACTATATATATTTTTAAAAGTAATAGTATTTTAGTGTAATATTTTGAAGAATAAGATTTTATGTCATTTTACGTGTATAAACGTGCACCCAATTAAAATAACATTCTTTTTGCGTTTAACTAATATTAAATGTGTACTTAATTATATTTATTTAATTTTAAATATATTTAAATTTAATTATTCATTTTAAAAATAATTATCTTGAGATAGTGGTACTATTGTGTTTTATTCTCTTTATTTTTATATACTTGTTATGGCATTATGATTTTATATTTGTTTATTTTGAAATAGTAATTAATATAAAATGCTGATTTTATATATTTATTTATTTTGTAATTTTAAATATTTTCTAACGTAAGTATTTGGAAAAATAAGTGTAATTATAGTGATTAATTAGAATATGAGAGTTTTAGTTATTAATGTATTTTAAAGGTATTTTATAAATTATTAGTTTTGAAATATTAATAGTGTTTTATTAATGAAATTGTGTTTTTTATTTTTAATAAAATAAAATAGTAATAGTAAAACCTAAAAGGAGTCTAATGGGCTTGACCCATGTGTGTAAATGATCTAAATTGTTAATAAAACAAAATAAAAGAACAAACAAGGAAGCTTAGGCCAACACCACTAAAATCAAGAGGAAACCAACAATAATCGTATCGTTTGACACCGGCGATCCATAACTGTCCTAGAACAATTTCTCTGTTTTCGTCCAAATTTCAGTATGTTGTTTTACTCACTTATCTATTCAATTAAATACAGTTTTTCAGATTTTTAACAACCCGAATTTCTCCCTAAAATACCCGATTTCTCCGTTTACATAAATCCTTATTTTGCACCGTTCTCCTTCACCATAAGTACGATTTTAGTGAAACCAACGCCAAAACGACCGTCTGAAAAGTGGCTATATTACCCACTGATTAGTTTTCTGATTTATGGTAATTTTCTTTGACCGAATTTCGAAATCAGTTTTTAGACTATTTCCTCATAATTTATTTTTGACGTTTACCCATAAATTGTCGAGTTAGATCGATTGACGGACAAAAAGTCAAAGAACAAATATTGTTTGCTCGTGGAATTGTACTCATGCCTGAAAGCGTCGAAATAAGGTAAGGGGTGAGAGAGCGTTTGAATTCATGAGTATAATATATTGTGAGATGAACGGGAAAACCGTATTTCCCAACGATTCATCTGGGGCTTGCTACGTACGGCAGTAGCCCTTTGAGAGATAAATTGATTAATTTGAAATATGAGAATTGTGAGATTAAAATGTGAAATAGAAATTTTTATAAGGTGTTGATTGATTTAATTTTCGATACTTGTGTGGTAGTTGATATTTGTTATTATTGTGATGTTGGATGTTGAATGAAATTACGTACACATGTTTGCTTAGATGAAATTATGTGATGTGATAATAAAATATGGATGCATGGTTTGATATATGCTTACGTGATGATAATGATGATTTTTGATTGATGATAGTGATGTTATAAAATTGTGATGAGTTTATACGATGATCATGATTATTTATGATTAATGATATTATAAAATTGTGATGAAAATATTGAAGTACCCCATACTTGATGTGATAGTGATGATTCTTAAATATGGTGCTCTTAATGGAGTAGTCTAAGCTAACGGGGGAGAAAATAAATATTGTGAATTGTGAAGATTATTTTGTCATCATATAGGTAGGGCCTGACAAGCCTAGTGATTCTTGGGAAGTACAACTGAATGAGCCTGATCGTGGCGGTCTGCTGTCGAGCCTTAAGGCAAGATTGTTAGACCTTGGAGGTATTCCGGTGGGGAATTCATAGGTGACTTGGAGGTAGCACTCCAAATGTCAGGAGCTACCATGCAAAACACGTTTACCTCGACTGTCGCGTATATGTGTCTTGGGTTGAGTTGAGGGCATCTATGAGGACATGGCCAATTTGAATCGCCCGTCCACCGGAATGGTGGCATAGTATCATGGTCTCCTAACCAAGTACTTCAGAGTTAGAATGGTACCACATTGTGAAGTAGAGTCTAAGCTCATGCATAGCATTGCATTTCCTTGTGATTGTTTTGTTGTGATTGATGTGTTTCAAAGGTAATATTAATTAGATGATTTGATGCATATTATAATGAGATGATTATTTTACTTGAGTGACTTTGATGTTATAGTATGATACTATTTAATTAAATATTTTGATATATCGTAAAGTGATTATGATATGGTTCTATTATGATTGTTTGCGTGTTCTTCTTACTCATATTATACTATTAACATGATTTCAAAACTCACCTCCTTCGTTGTTTGTGTTTGAATGGTTGGGCCCTGCGTTTGCGAAATCGCAGTTATTACAGGTTAATGAGTCTTGAAGTTCAAGTTTGGGAGGAACCCCACTCTGATAGGTGATACCGGGAATAAGGGTTTTAATTTGTATTTTACTTATTTATTTTGAATCAAATTTTTGTATGAAAACCTTCGAAGTACTAGTAAGTTTTTAGAATTAAATCAAGTAATTATAGTTAAATCAAGTTCATTGAGATTAAATTATTTTATTTGAGTAATAAAATTTGAATTTGTTGCATGTGTACTTTGAGAAACGTGATATCCTAGATTAGTTACAAAAGTTTTTATTTTCTTGAAAATATAATTTTATTTATCTGCTGCAAATTTTATAGGAATATGATATAAACTATTATATATATTATTTTGGGATTTAGGGTGTCACACCTATTAGAGCAGGATTCCTCCCAAACTTGAACTTCAAGTCTCATTAATCTGTAATAACTGCGATTTCGCAAACGCATGGCCCAAACAAAGAAGGAGGTGAGTTTCGAAATCATAATGACAGTATAATACAAGCAAGAAGAACATGCAAATAATTATAATAAAACCGTATCATTACACAAATATTACATTAAGAAAATATCACATTCAAAGGTCAAAATCACTCAAGGAAAATCAATAGATTTCACTGTAACATCTGTGACACCCTAAATCCCAAAATAATATATATAATAATTTATATCATATTCCTATAAAATTTTCAGCGGATAAATAAAATTATATTTTCAAGAAAATAAAAACTTTTGTAACTAATTTAGGATATCACGTTTCTCAAAGTACACATGCAACAATTCAAATTTTATTACTCAAATAAAACAATTTAATCTCAATAAACTTGATTTAAGTATAATTACTTGATTTAATTCTAAAAACTTACTAGTACTTCTAAGATTTTCATACAAAAATCTGATTCAAATTAAATAAGTAAAATACAAATTACAACCCTTATTCTTGGTATCACCTATCAGAGAGGGGTTCCTCCCAAACTTGAACTTCAAGACTCATTAACCTGTAATAACTGCGATTTCGCAAACACAGGGCCCAACCAGTCAAACACAAACAACGAAGCAGGTGAGTTTTGAAATCATGTTAATAGTATAATATGAGTAAGAAGAACACGCAAACAATCATAATAGAACCGTATGATAATCACTTTACGATATATCAAAATATTTAATTAAATAGTATCGTACTATAACTTCAAAGTCACTTAAGTAAAATAATTATCTCATTATAATATGCATCAAATCATCTAATTATTATTACCTTTGAAACACATCAATCACAACAAAACAATCACAAGGAAATGCAATGCTATGCATGAGCTTAGACTCTACTTCACAATGTGGTACCATTCTAACTCTGAAGTACTTGGTTAGGAAGCCATGATACTATGCCACCATCCCGGTGGACGGATAATTCAAATTGGCCCTGTCTTCATAGATCCCCTCAACTCAACTCGAGACACATATACGCGATAGTCGAGGTAAAAGTGTGTTGCGTGGTAGCTCCCGACATTTGGAGTGCTACCTCCAAGTCACCTAGGAATTCCCCACCCGAATACCTCCAAGGTCTAACAATCTTGCCTTAAGGCTCGACAGCAGACCACCACGATCAGACTCATTCAGTTGTACTTCCCCATAATCACTAGGCTTGTTAGGCCCTACCTATATGATGACAAAATAATCTCCACTTCAAAAATTCACAATATTTATTTTCTCCCCTTGCGGGTATATAATACTCTATTAAAACTATCATCTTAAACACATATTGAAATCACCATTATTTCATCAACTATGATGTTAATTTAATATTCTCATCACGATTTAGAAATCACTATCATCATCACATAAACTCATCACAAATTTATAGCATCACTATTATCAATCAAACATTATCACATAAACTTATCACAAATTTATAACATCAGAATTATTAATCGTACATCATCATCATCATTATATAAAATTATCACATCACATCCATATTTCGTTATCACATCACATAAACTCATCTAATCACACATATAATTAAATTTAATTCGACACCCAATATCACAATAATATCAATATCACACATTCAAATAAATTAAATCAATCAACATCCTACAAATATTTCTATTCTATATTTTAATCTCACAATTTTCATATTTGCACATTTATTAATTTATCCCTCAAAGGGCTACTGCCATACGTAGAAAGCCCGGATGAATCGTTGGGAAATACGGTTTTCCCGTTCATCTCACAATATATTATACTCATGAATTCAAACGCTCTCTCACCCCTTACCTTATTTCGACGCTTTCACCTATGAATATGATTCGATGCCCAAACAGTCTTTGCTCTTTGACTCTTTGTCCTTCAACTGATCTAACTCGACAGTTTATGGGTAAACGTCAAAAATAAATTTTGAGGGGATATTCTAAAAACTAAATGTGAAAATTGGCCAAAGAAAATTACCATAAATAAGAAAACCAATCAGTGGATAATAGAGCCATTTTTCACACAGTCGTTTTGGCGTTGGTTTCACTTAAATTGGACTTACGGTGAAGGAGAACGATGCAAAATAACGAATTCTATAAACGAAGAAGTCGGGTATTTTAGAGAGAAATTGGGGTTGTTAAAAATCTGGAAAATTATGTTCAATTGACGAGTTAAATGAATGAAATAACATACTCAAATTTGGGCGAAAATAGAGAAAGTTTTCTGGAACATCACCGGTGTCAAGCGATAGGGTTATTGTTGTGTTTGCTCTTTGGTTTTACGGCTGCCCTTCCAACTCCCTTCCCTTCTTTGGTTTGTTTTATTTTATTAACAATTAGGGTTCATAGAGTCAAACCCATTGGTCTCTTTATTTATATTTTACTATTATTATTTTTATTTTGTTAAAATAAACTAATAATTATTTAATCTCTTTTTTGATATTCCTTTAAACACCATTTAGTTTTCCAAACATTACTAATATTTTATAAATTAGAGTAATTAAAATAATCAGTATATAAAAACATATTACTAATGACTGAAACTTTCACATTTAAAATAATTCCTACAATTATATTTGTTTCTTAGAATATTCATATTATTATAATACCATCATATCAGATAATAGTTAAAAGTATAAAATAAATATATATAACAATAATATTTTATGTTAATTACTAAATCATAATATATATATATATATAATTACAATTTCAAAATGAATATAT
>JBBPBS010000922.1:29206-62218 GCA_037974835.1 Cicer judaicum
TATATAAAAACAAAGAAAATCAAACACAATATTACTACGATCTCAATATAATTATTTATAGAATAAATAATTAAAATAAGATATATTTAGAAATAATTAAAATAAGAGATACTTAAAAATAATTAAAATATAAATATGTACACACTTAACATTAGTCAAACATATAAAAAAATATCATATTAATTACCAACTCACATATACACTTAAAATCATATAAAACCTTGTTCTTTAAAATATTACACTAAAATACTTTTATTTTTATAATAATATATAAAATAATATAGTAAAATATTTATTATTTATATTGCTCATTAAATATAATATCTATCAAACCAGCACATCATAGAAAACATCCCTATAACGAAAATTACTCACAAAATTTATCAATATATATTCTAAAATAATTTTAAAATCAAATTAATTATTTAAAATCCTATTTAATTAATAAAATAGTTTATTATCAAATTTAGGGTGTTACAACATCAAATTGTCTAAGAGAAATTATCACCACACACGATACATATTAATAACAACAAAACAATTACAATAAAATGCATTACTATGCATGAGCTTAAACTCTACTTCACAATTTGGTACCATTCTAACTCTAAAGTACTTGGTTATGAGGCTTAATACTATGCCACCATCTCGGTGGACGGACAATTCAAATTGGCCTTGTCCTCATAGATCCCCTCAACTCAACCCGAGACACATATACGTGACAGTCGAGGTAAACGTGTGTTGCATGGTAGCTCCCGACATTTGGAGTGCTAACTCCAAGTCACCTAGGAATTCCCCACCCGAATACCTCGCTGGTCTAACAATCTTGCCTTAAGGCTCAACAACAGACCGCCACGATCAGGCTCATTCAGTTGTACTTCCCCAGAATCACTAGGCTTGTCAGGCCCTGCCTATATGATGACAAAATAATCTTCACGTCACAATTTCTCAATATTTATTTTCTCCCCTCGTTGGCCTATGATACTCCATTAAGACTATCATCTCAAACACAAATTGAAATCACAATTATTTCACCAACTATGGGGTTACTTCAACATTCTCATCACAATTTCACAACATCACTATCATTAATCATATCTCATCACATAATGTTATCACAAATTTATTGCATCACTATCACCAAGCATATATCATCACATAGGCTTGTCACAAATTTATAACATTGTTATTATTAATTATACATCATCATAATCACATAAACGTATCAAAATAAATTCACTTTTTATCAACACATCACATAAACACGTCTAATCAAACATATACATAAAATTCATTCAACATCTAATATCACAATTATATCAAATATCACACATTTAATAAAATAAATAAAACATCACAATAATATCAAATACCACACATTTAACAAAGTTAAATGAATCAACACCTTATAAATATCTCTATTCTATATTTTAATCTCACCATTCCCATATTTTTACATTAATCAATTTATCACTCAAATGGCTACTGTCGTATGTAGCAAGCCCCGAATGAATCGTTCGGAAATACGGTTTTCCTGTTTATCTCACATTATATTATACTCATGAATTCAAACACTATCTCACCCTTTACCTTATTTTGATGCTTTCACACAAGAGTATGATTCCAAAAAAAAAACAATCTTTGTTTTTTGACTTTTTGTCCTTCACTCGATCTAACTTGACAATTTATGGGTAGACGTCAAAAATAAATTATGAGAAAATACTCTAGAAACTAAATTTCGAAATTCGGTCAAGGAAAATAACCATAAATCAGAAAACCAATCAATGGATAGTATAGCCACTTTTTACACGATCATTTTGGCGTTGGTTTCACTCAAATCGGACTTAAGGTGAAGAAGAACGGTGAAAAATAACGAATTCTGTGAATGCAGAAATCGAGTATTTTAGGAAGAATTCGGGTTGTTAAAAATCTGGAATATTATGTTTAATTGAATAGATAAATGAGTAAAATAACATACTGAAATTTGGATGATGACAGAGAAACTTTTACGAAACAGTTATCGATCACTGGTGGCAAATGATAAGTTGTTGTTGTGATTACTCGTTGGTTCTACGGTTGCCCGTCCAACTCCCTTCCCTTTTCTCTGTTTTTTTTTTTATTTAAGTAAAAATCAGGCTTCACAAGGTCTCTTTATTTATGTTTTTGTTTTACTATTATTATTTTTATTTTATTAAAATAAAATTAATAATTGTTTAATCTCCTTTTTAATAATCCTCCAAGCACCATTTAGTTTTCCAAACGATACTAATATTTTATAAATTAGAGTTATTAAAATAATCAATATATAAAAAAACATATTACTAATGACTAAAACTTTCACAAAATAATCCCTACAATTATACTTATTTCTCAAAATATTCATTTTATAATAACACCATCATATTAGAAAATAGTCAAAATTATAAAATAATAAAATAAAATATTTATTATTATTTACACTAAAATATTATTATTTTTAGAAAAATATATAAAATAATAAAATAAAATATTTATTATTTATATTGCTCATTAAATATAATATTATCGATAGGGGATAGGGGATAGGGGATATGAGATATGGGGATAGGGGATAGGTGATAAGATATAAGGGATACGAGATATATGGGATAGTGGATAGGGGATATATGGGATAGGGGATAGGGGATAGGGGATAGGTGATAGGTGTTAGGTGGTAGGGGATATAAGGGATAGACGATATAGGGGATAAAGGATATAGAGGATAGGGGATATATGGGATAGGGGATAGGGGATAAGGGATAGGGGATATGCTAGTGGTAGGGGATAGGTGATAATTGATAAGTGGTAGGTGATAGGTCTAATATCTAGACATTTTATTTTATTTTTAAATTTTCCTTTATTAGGAGTTGAGATAATTGTTGGTGATAGTTACAATTGTATCGTGTTATTTTAATTTTTTCTAATAATATTAATAGGAATTAATAATAGTAATAGTAATAATAATAATAATAATAATAATAATAATAATAATAATAATAATAATAATAATAATAATAATAATAATAATAATAATAATAATAATAAAAGCATGAATCGGGAACCGTTAAATAGCTTAGGTTGAAATACTACGTTCAAAAACCATGTTCCCACATAATACCACGTTCTCTAATTTCGCTACTTAATATCACGTTACCCACTTCTAATGATAAAAAGGAATAAAACAAAAACTGATGTCTTCCATTCAAAAACGCTCTGCGAAAGATCTAAGAAAAAAAAGGTTTTGGAGAGAAAAAGAGAAAGATTATTTTGATGGAAAAGGCAACCACCAAAAGAGAAAAGAGATGGGTAACCTTATTCCCGATTTTGTTAAACTAGTCTCAGAAAAATATTGAGTACGCATTCGTTAACCGTTGGATCAGGCTTAGTTTTGGACAACAGATTTGTAACATTTAGGTCTTCGTTTTCAACGGTCGGATCGGTGAAACGACATTTAGAGGGGGAAAAACCGTGTTTGCACAGTAGTAGGTGTGAAACGAGTGAGACGAGAGTTTGTGAAACATAATTCTAGAAACAACTTTGATAGCGGTAATGGCATCACTCTATCCGCTTTCCTACTTTAATTATGTGATGTAAATGTATTATGATGTTATGTATTGGTTTTGTTTGTGTGTTATCTTTAAAATGAATATTAATAATGGATGTGTTTAACATGTTCAAATTGTGAAAAATGTATGGTATATCATACGTTGTTATAATGGTTGTGCTTGACATGTTGTGGTTATTAAAGGTGATTACTCTGTGTTTAAACTAGTTTGGTTTATGACAAAGTTGAATGATTTTGGACGCTCTGGTGGAGTGATCTACATTGTTACTAATAAAAGTGTCTACATTCATGCATTCATAGTTGTATGATGCGTCCAAAAGTATACTTCTGTATCAATGTTAGACTTGTTTGGTGAGTTTTCCATAAGTCCAAAGTTTATGACCAACTAGAATTTATGTTTGGGTAGTAAAACGTCAAGAGTTTTGGCTCTAGGAGTTTCTTTTGTTTAACGTATTAAATTTACTTTTAGTAATTGCGAATACTCTGATTCATTATTTTTTGAAATGTAATTAAAATAGTTGTTAAATAATTTTAAAGTAAATGAGTATTTAAGATAATCATAAATAAATAAAAATGAATTTGTAATTTTACGTTTAGAATTTTGTTAGTTAATGTCTCAAAAAATCGAGATGTTACAATAGGTGATAGATGATAAATGATAGTTGATAGGTGAAAGGTGATAGTAGGGATGACATTGAGTAGGGTTTGGGTTGGTACTATAGTACCCATCCCCATACCCACAGTTTAAAAAAAATACCCATACCCGTACCCGTACCCTCTTGGGTATCAACTTTAATATCCGTACCCTTACCCTTACCCTCTTGGTGCTAAGCTTTTACATGTTGACACACTAAGCACTTAGAGACAAAATATGTTCGTCTCTCTTCATCCCTTCCCACCATTACAATTCTCTCAAGTCTTGATACATCTTATTAGAACCTGGGTGAATAGTGTAAGAAGAATGGTGAGCCTCCTCTAAAATTTTCCTCCTAAAGCTCGCAACATTTGGAACACACAACTGAGACTTCAACCTCAGTGCACCATCAGAATCAACTGAAAAGTCTAAAATTTTACCATTCTGAACATTATTTAGCATATTCACCAAGTATGAGTCTTGACTTTGAGCTTCATTGATATCATCAACTATGGTTGAGCGAATTTGTACGTGGGCTGAAAATAACCTCAAATGACCAAGTTCAAATTGAATTCCACTTTCAACAACTTCTTGAAACTCTTTAACTATTGGCCTATTTACTTATGCTATATGAGCAAGACTGCCCATGGATTTCCTACTCAAAGCATCTGCAACAATATTTGCCTTCCCTGGATGGTATAAGATTGTGCAATCATAATCTTTCAAGAGTTTCATCCACCTTCTTTGTCTTAAATTTAAGTCTCGCTGCTGAAAGATATACTTAAGACTTTTGTGGTCGGTATAAATCTCACAAGTTTCACCATATAGATAGTGTCTCCAAATCTTAAGAGCAAAAATAACTACAGCCATTTCCAAATCATGTGTGGGATAGTTCACTTCATGCCTCTTGAGTTGTCTAGATGCATAGGCAATAACTTTACCCTGTTGCATAAGTACACAACCGAGACCAACTCTAGAAGCATCACAATAAACTGTATAACTTTCACCACCTATAGGTAATGCCAAAATAGGTTTTGACGTCAAGTACTCCAATTTTTGAAAGCTTTCCTCACATGCATCAGTCCATCGGAACTCAACTTTCTTATGGGTCAACATAGTCAACGAAGATGCAATCTTCGAGAAATCCTTCACAAAGCATCAATAACAACCTGCTAACTCAGAAAACTCCGAATCTCCTTAACTGTGGTAGGTCTGGACCAATTCTGGACTGCTTCCACCTTACTTGGATCAACACTTATTCCATTCTTAGACAAAACATGACCTAAAAATGCCACACTATCCAACCAAAACTGACATTTTAAAAATTTGGCATATAATTGTTTATTTCTTAAGGTTTGCAAAACTAACCTTAAATGTCGCTCGTGTTCTTCTTTAATCTTGAAATAAACAAGGATATCATCAATAAACACAATCACAAATTGATCCAAGAATGGTTTAAAAACGCGATAATGCCCATAGCGCGTGAGGAAAGCTGTCTTCGTTATGTCATCCCTCTTAATCTTAACTGGTGATACCCCGACCACAAATCAATCTTAGAAAAACATTGAGCTCCTTGAAGTTTGTCAAACAACTCATCAATGCGGGGTAACATATATTTATTCTTCATAGTGACTTTATTCAATTTTCGGTAGTCTACACATAGTCGCATGGATCCGTCTTTCTTCTTTACAGATAAGACTGGTGCTCCCCATGGAGAATAACTTGGACGAATAAAACCCTTATCAAGAAGATCTTGAAGTTGTTCTCGTAATTCTTTAAGTTATGCTGGTGTCATACGATAAGGAGGTATAAATATAGGATGAGTGTTTGGAACTAAGTCTATAGAAAACTCGATTTCCCTATCAGGTGGTAACCTAGGAAGTTCTTCAGGAAAAACATCTGGAAATTCACACGCTATTGGAATTTTTTCCAATTTCTCTTCAGCCACTTGTGTATCCTTTACCAAGGCTAAGTACGCTTGACAACCTCTTCTCATTAACTTGCTAGCTGTCAAGGCTGAGATTTGGTTATGTGGTACCCAACAATGTGCTCATTGAAACAAGAAGACTGATTGTCCTGGTATCTCAAATTTCACCACTTTGTTATGACAATCCAAAGTGGCGTGATGAAAAGCCAACCAATCCATACCCAAAATCACATCAAAATCCACCAAGTCAATAACTACTAAATCTACCGGCAACACCTTGCCATCAATAGTTATATCACAAGAACGACACACCGACTTAGCAAGCAAATTTCCTCCAACAGGTGTAGCTACAACTAAAGGCTCTTCTAAAGAAGATGAACATTTACCAAGTCGAGTAGAAAACCACACAAATACAAAAGAATGTGTAGCTCTAGGATCAAACAAAACACGAGCATCTCTAGAACAAATAGAAAGTTTACTTGTAACTACTGCATTGGATATCTGAGCATCTTGACGTGTCAAAGCAAACACTCGAGCCTGACCTCTTCCTACTGGTAACTGACCTCTACCACCAAATCCTCTACCTCCCTGCTGAGATGTTCTTGAACCTTGGACATAAGAATTTCCACTTTAACGCATAGTGTAGAATGAGCCTGAGAAGGTGCCAAAGATGTTGGTGCTGATGCGTAACTAGAGGATGGATGTGTCGTGTCTACAAGACAATCCCTCCTGATGTGACCTATTTGGCCACATTGGTAGCACACTTTGGCATTACTATCTCTAGAACAATTCCCAAAGTGAAACCTACCACAAGTAGAACATCGTGTAGCTAAAACACCAGAATGTCTCTGAGGGAAAGTAGATTGTGATGCTGCTCCAGAACCTGATCTACGAATCTGCACTGTCCCAGAAGACTGCCCAATATGACCACCCCTTTGAGACATGAGTCTTTGTTGCCCCTAATAACCAAACATAGATCTATCACCATGATTTGAATAGTTACTGTAAGATCCTTCAATCCTTTGCTTCTTATGTGAATCTTGTCTATTGCCTCCTTTTTCCTTCTGTCGTTGCTCAATCAAAAGGGCCAAACTCAAAACCTCAGCAAAATTAGAACAATTCGACCCAACCACAGATCTAAATAAATAATCCTTCAATCCTCTAATGAACCTCTTAATACACATATCCTCAGTGATAGGGTAAGGAGCATGTCTAGAGTGTTGTGTAAAACGAGCATTATACTCTGAAACTATCATACCCTCTATTTTCTCCAAACGTTCGAACTCATGAGCTAATCCATCTCCTAGGTACCTCAACATCAGCATTCAAACCACATCCGCTAACATTAGCTCTGCGCCTATTTCGAGCACGAACTAAAACACGACCCCGTTGACGAGCGCCTTGAGCTTGAGAAATTGATTCATCAACAATTTCCCTTATAGTAGGATTCCTAGTCTTGGGTGGCATTCTCACCTATTCAAAGAACAATGGTCCAAAAATTTAATAAGACGACAAGAAATTGTGGAGAGGTAGTGATGAATTTAAACACAGATTTATACAACATATGAGACTTTCATAGAGTGCTAATAGCCCTTATAAGTAAGTTGTGCCCGGGTACTCAATTTACTAACAAGAATCTATTATCACCCTATGTTTGCAACTATTAACACCTATGACCGAGCTCTGATAACCACCAAAACAAAAAAGAGATGAGTAACCCTATTCCCGATTTTGTTAAACCAGTCTCAAAAAAACATTAATTGCACATTCGTTAATTGTTGGATCGGGCTTAGTTTGGGACAGCAGATTCGTAACATTTAGGTCCTCATTTTCAATGGTCGGATAGGCGAAACGACATTCAGAGAGGGAGAAACCATGCTTGAACAGCAACAGATGTGAAATGAGTGAGACAAGAGTTTATGAAACATAATTCTAGATACAACTTTGGTAACGGTAAGGGCATCAATCTATCCGCTTTCCTACTTGAATTATGTGATATAAATGTATTATGATTTTATGTATTGGTTTTGTTTATGTGTTATGTTTAAAATGAGCCTTATGTTGAGTTGCCACATTTCGTGTGATTTGAGAATACGTCCATTGTCTATTAATTTTAAATTGTCATACTGTGTTTGTGCATTTTGCTCCGGTCTGGTCCATAGATTATGTTTGAATAATTTTATGATTTGTTATGCATGTGTATGTAATATTGATTGTCGACTTTCTTATCAATGATTGAAATGTCCAACTTTTTCCTCTTATGTGGATTACTTGCATAATAAAGTCTCTCCCCTTATGTTATTCAGACTTGTTTGCATAATTATACTATTATGATTTCTTTTATGCGCAGGTAGTTTCTGAAACCCAGTAAGAACAGTATTCTAGGTCTATTGTTCTAATTAAAGGAGCACTTTGCTTGGAAGAGCATCCCAAATTGTTAAAAGATAGACATAAGTATTAGGTTTAATTGACAAGCTCATGTTGCTTATATAGACACACATCCCTATATCAATGATTAGTTGGAGTGATCCTTAGTGGTTGGTTTTATTTTGGGTTTATTGCATCACGAGCGAATGTGATGTACAATGCTTACATTGACACATGTGCATCATTGCCGGCGGCAAAACCCGCATTTGTATTCGTTAGCGTCAGTTTCGAGGATGAAACTATTTAAGGTAGGTAGAATGTAATATCCAGACATTTTATTTTATTTTTATATTTTCCTTTATTAGGAGTTGAGATAATTGTTGGTGATAGTTAGGGGTGGGAATAGGCTAGGCCAGGCCATGCTTTGAAAGGCCTGAGTCTGGCCTACGATGAATTTTTTAGGCCTAAGCCTGGCCTACGATGAATTTTTTAAGCATAAGCCTGGCATACGGTCTATCATAGGCTTTTTTTTCAGCCTGAGTCTGGCATACGGCCTATCATGGCCTGGCTTGTAAGCCTATCTAAAAGCCTTATTCACATTAAAATATTTAAATGTTATGTTTTACTTTTTTTTAAAATAGGCTAAACTAGGGCTTTATATATAAGGAAAATTAATAAAATTATAATCAAATCTAATAAAATAATTACTAACAAGTTTGTAATGCAACAACCTCTCAATAAAAAAAAAAAAACAAAATGAATTCATAATTAACAAACTCTAAAAAGTCCTTTAATAATTACAAATAAAACAAAATGAACACCATAAACAGTTACACAATGACAAAAATATGATATGAAATCTTCAAAGTTATTTGTATCTCTTTTTTATCAACCTTCAAAAACAAAAGAAAAAATACATATATGTTAAACACTGAGCTAATCCATATTTGTTACCCATATTTCTATTTTTTGAATGGTTTGAAAGTTATGCTAAACAAAACCATATTTCTTACCCCTTCACACAAAACCTAGATTCTGTTAATCCCATGACAACCAGAAACAAAACTCCATAATGGGATTTAGCAACCAGACAAAAAATCCAGTCTGAACACCCACCTTTAAGACAAATCATAATAACACACCCAGAAAAACCAGTAGATGCTGCTCCCTTCAAAATCCCAAGTGATAGTTCTGAAAAAGATATTCGAAATATCCTTCAACAAAATAATTTTACAAATGTCCATCTTAGTACAATAGCAAAACAATTAACAAAGATAGAAGAAAACCAACAAAATTCCACTATCTCTCCGATTGAGACAACTGATCCAAAACTGAAAAACCCAGTTTTTAAACCATTCCAAATCTCGAAAACAAGCCAAAAACTGTTTAGGGAAGGCAGATCAGAATTCACCCAAGCCTTATATGAACCACTTAGTAGGATAGAACATTCCTCTACCTCCACACCGATGGTAGCTAAAGATACCTTTGACAAAACGGTCACAACTCTAGACCAAGTTTTTGAAACTGAACAAGAAACACAAAACTTGTGCAAACTTCAGTGGCAAAAGGGCCAATCTTTAGCTATCGTCACAACACCAGACTTAGGTATTGAAAATAGACCTAATGTCCTCTCTCAATCCAAATACAATGCCAACACTGTCTAAGAATGGAACATAGATGGTATGTCCGAATACAACATCTTAGGTCTCCTCCAACAAATGACAATGGCATCAAATGCTTATAAAACCCAGGCCAACACACCTGACAAAGCCATAGCTGAACTCCTAATAGCAAGATTCTCAGGCCAACTCAAAGGATGATGGGATTACCATCTCACGCCCCATCAACACTTAGAAATTTTAAACGCAATCCAAACCACAGAGGAAGGAATTCCCATCCTCGACGAAATAGGAAACCCAATACCTGATGCAGTTGCAACACTAATACACACAATTAGCCTGCACTTCATAGGTGACAAAAATGCCGAACTCCTATCCAACCTTAGATGTAAAAAACTTTCTGAATTCCAATATTACAAAAACACTTTCCTAACCAGAGTTATGCTAAGGGAAGACTCAAACCAACCTTTCTGGAAAGAGAAATTCCTTGCAGGACTCCCAACCCTTTTAGGAGTTTATGGGGTAAACCAAATCCCATACAACCATTTAACTTATGGTGAGTTGGTTAGCTTCACTCAAAAGGAAAGTTTGAAAATCTGTCAAGATTTAAAACTCCAAAAACATTTAAAATGGGAAATGAAAAGAACTAGACAAGAACTAGGATCCTTTTGTAAACAATTTGAAATACCCACGACTAATATTTCAAAAAACTGTGAAGGATCTTGTTCGAAACCTTATAGAAAACCTCACAAAAAGTCTTTCACCAAACCAGGAAGACTAGAATTCTACAAAAAATCTAGACCTCAAAATTCTTACAATTAAAGAAAACCCAATTTTTATAAGAAAAAACCTTTTCAAAAGAAGTTTGAACCTCAAACTTCAAAACAAATAACTTGCTATAAATGTGGCCAAACAGGACACATTTCAAGATATTGCAAGAAAAACAAAAAACTTCATGAATTAAAAATCGATGAAGAAATAATTCAAAAAATAGAGGCAATACTTTTAGAAACCTCTGAAGAAGAAACTGTCACAGACTCTAAAACAGGTTCATTAGAAAATGATAGACCTTTAAAATTTGACGAACTAGGAGCCTCCGACTCTCTCGACGATTCAGAAGCAAGTACAAAATCCATTAATGTTTTAACAAAAGATCAAGAACTAATTCTTGATATTATAAAACAGGTTGAAGATACAAAACATCAAAAAGAAATAATAGGAAAACTGTTAAATACTTTTGAATCAAAACAAAACCAACCTTCTACATCCTCATCAAAATTACTTCCTAAGACCACTTATGACCTAACAAATATCTTAGGAAAAGGAACAAAGACACAAGCCCATGTCACAATTCAATCCCTTCAAGAAGAGATTAAAACCGTTAAACAAGAGTCAAAAACAAGAAATTGATTCAAACATTCTTCAAAACCTTCTTTCCCAGGTTCAAAATCAAACCTCTTCTGACCAAGAACAGGATGAAGAAGAAAAGGAAAATGAAGAATATTCTAACAAAATTGAAAATTTAGAAAAATCCCAGAGGATTTCTTGTTCGTTTTAAGAACTATAACAACAAGAAAATATTTAATTAAAATTAATTTAGTTTTTTCTGTAGATTTCAAATTCGAAACAATTGCACTTTTTGATACTGGAGCAGATTTAAATTGCTTAAAAAGTAGCATTGTACCAAATAGATTTCTACAAAAGTCTAATGAAAAACTTGTTGCAGCTAATAACTCCAACATGGTTATAAAAAGTAAAACTGAAGCTTCCATTAAAAATGGTAATGTTTCAATCAAAACTCCTTTTGTTTTATTAGAAAATATTACTCATACTGTCATTTTAGGGACTCCTTTCATTAACATGATAACTCCCTACTCAGTCAATTACAACAACATTTCTTGCAAAACAAAAGAAGCCAAAATCATTTTTCCTTTTATTGAAAAACCCAGGACAAAGAATTTAAATCTTTTGAAAGCTTGTTCTGTTTACAAATCTGAATTAAATTGTTTAATTCAAGGAAAAGAAAAACATTTATATTTCTTAAAACAAGATGTTTCTTTTCTCAAAACTGAACAACAATTACAAAATAATTTCGTAAAACAGAAAATTTCATATCTTCAAAAGAGAATTGAAAACGAAATCTGTTCAGATTTACCAAATGCCTTTTGGAATAGAAAACAACACTGGGTAGATCTACCATATGAGAATGGCTTTTCAGATAAACAAATCCCAACTAAGGCTAGGCCTATTTAAATGAATTATGAACATGAAACTCATTGCAAAGCAGAAATCCAAGACCTAGAACAAAAAGGTCTAATTACAAAATCTAGGTCACCTTGGAGTTGTGCAGCCTTCTATGTGAATAAAAATTCTGAAATAGAAAGAGGTACACCGAGGTTGGTCATAAATTACAAACCTCTAAACAAAGCTTTAAAATGGATTCGTTACCCGATTCCAAACAAAAAAGATCTTTTACAAAAATTACACTCTTCTTCTGTATTTTCAAAATATGACATGAAATCAGGATTTCGGCAACTACAAATTGATCCAAAGGATCGTTATAAAACAGCTTTTACAGTCCCTTTTGGTCAATATGAGTGGACAATAATGCCTTTTGGATTGAAGAATGCTCCTTCAGAATTCCAATGCATTATGAATGAAATTTTTAATCCATACTCAAAATTCTGCATTGTCTACATTGATGATGTCTTGATATTTTCAGAAACTATTGAACAACATTTCAAACATCTTAGAACATTTTTTATGACTACTAAGAAAAACAGAATGGTTGTTTCAAAATCCAAAGTCTCACTTTTTCAAACAAAAATCCGTTTCCTAGGACATTACATCTCTCGGGGCACTATTACACCCATTGAGAGATCCCTATCCTTTGCAGATAAATTTCCTGATAAAATCCTTGACAAAACACAATTACAAAGGTTTTTAGGATCTTTGAATTATGTATTAGACTTTTGTCCTAACATCAATAGGATAGCAAAACCCCTCCATGATAGATTAAAGAAAAACCCTATCGCTTGGACTGAAGAACACACAAAAATAGTCCAAATGATCAAAAAACAAGTGAAAGAAATACCTTGTTTGCATCTAGCTGACCCTTCAGCCTAAAAAATGGTTGAGACAGATGCATCGGACATAGGTTATAGGGGTATCCTTAAACAAATAACAAATAACAAAGAATGCATTGTACAGTATACATCGGCACATTGGAATGATTGCCAAAAGAATTACTCTACCATTAAAAAAGAAATTCTTTCAATTGTCATGTGCATTACAAAATTTCAAAGCGATTTACTTAATCAAAAAATTTTACTTCGAATTGATTGCAAATCTGCAAAAGAAGTTTACAAAAAGATGTTCAAAACATTGCATCAAAACAAATTTTGGCCAGATGGCAAGCAATTCTTAGCATTTTTGATTTTGAAATTGAATTTATAAAAGGAGAACAAAACTCAATTCTAGATTTTCTAACCAGAGAATTTCTCCAAAACAGGACTTGAGTGATGCCCAGAAAATCAAAAAGAATAGAGGTCCAAAAGGACCAACCTCAAGAAACCCCAAAACCTATCTCATCTGCAAAACCAATCCAGTCTTGGAAAGAAGTTGTAGAAGAGAATGAAGAACAAAACCAAATTCAAAAATGGCTTGCCAGCCAAGCATTAGTTGGTCCTGACAATCTCCAAGAAATAAAAGACTCAATTGAGGAAAACCTTCAACTACAAAAAATTGCAAAACTCCACAAACTCCAACAGGAGATTGAATCCCTCCAAATTCAATTGCCTTTGTTTACGGGGCAGGAGAGAGGAGAATCTTCTATAACCCAAACCCCTTCTCAAAAAATTATTTCAAAACCTTTACAGGAGGAACCATCCTGTAAAATAATTTCAAAAATCTCTCATGGAGAAACCTCAAAAATTATTTTAAATGATTTTGACAATATTTTGTTCAGACAAAAATCCGAATATTTTGTCAAAACAGATTACCAAAACATTTGGACAATTGAGGATCATTTCTATAATAAAAATCCTCAATCCGTCATCTCAAAGATTTTCCCAGAAGGCTGGTTTTTCAAACCATATGATTTATTAAAATCCCAGCCTTACTATAAATCTATTCTTGAATGTACAGGATCTGTAACAATTCAAGACAACCCAAAAGAAGGCCCAGTAGCCTATTCAACCGCAAAAATCCACAAAATCATCCCACCGTCAGAATGGGGACCAAACCTTCACACACTAAAACAATTCCCACTCGATTTCAAAAATACAATAAACCATTGCAGGACTTTTAATTACTGGGATTATCAGCAAGCCTGGTACAACACTTTTCTCATTCAAAACCAAAAATTTATCCATACTTGGCTATTTTTCTTTAACCTTACTATGGAACCTTCGAAAATTCCTCAATGGTTTGCTCATTGGTGGAAATTATTTGGCTCCATTCCAGATATCTTAAAACGGAAGTCCAAGAAAGCTTCCAATTATACAAAACCAATTACAAACCAACAGACAGAGAACGCATTTTTCACCCTCTAATGTTATTCTCTACAAAATTCTTTCTACCGTGGGTATTAGCATGGTATTTTGACATCAACCAAAAAGAGACCCAAACAATCCTTGTTAGAAAATTCAAAGTCAGATGGTGGACAAAATTTTCTATTCCACAAAGTCCCAAAAAACAAGCTGTATCAACGTGGCTCCAAAAGCAAGGAATGAGGAAACCAGACCCAATGGTAACTACATTCTTGGCCCAAAAATCTTTTGCCCAAACACAACTTGCGGCGGCAAAGTCCGAAGAAGAATATTTTGAAATCATGGCCCAACTCCTCAAAAGTAAGGCCCAATCATCAAAACATTCCTCAGATAGTGTTTCAGAAGACACCATTAATATGGAATATGAAAATGAAGACGACTGTTTCGGCATCGTATCCATAAAATAAATCAAATGGCCCAATACTATTGGCCCATTCCAAATTTATAAAAAATAAAAAAATAAAATGGTCTAGGATATCATAAACGGGCCTGGCCCAATTCCAGACTTTCTTTCTGAAAAGCAGAACACGGATATTTTCTTTCTGAAAAGCAAAACGCAAAAGCAAAAGTTAACTGACACTTGTCTGCCATCTGCACCAACAGACAGACATGGCACCGAAAGTGGAAAGAATCTCATCATTTCCTCCACCTCATAATGCAGCACAAGCGGAATCCTTTCTCTATATAAGGAAGGCTCCTCTTCAAGCTCAAGGCAGAGTGAAATACAGCAAGTGAATATCTGTTAGATATCTTAAGAGTTTCCTAAGTGTCTCCTATATTTTCACAATCTTATATTTTCCTTTTCCGTTTTCAAAACCAAGTTCCCATTGTAAGTATTTGTTCAGTATGTATTAATTATATTCTGCTTTTATTTGCATCAAATCCATATTTCTGTTGTGCAAAATAAGTATGCTCTGCACTTGCAGCTAATTGTTGATCTTGTGCATCAGAAAGTATTTTAATTTTAATATGAATTTTTGCTTTTTCTTTGTTGTGTTTCAATTTGTATTTATTAAAACAACTGATTTAGAAATTTTCCTTGACGATTTGCCAACTTTTAATTCTCTTGGTTTATGGGTTTGGTTTTGTTTTATTAAATTCTATAATGCCATATTTCATATGCAAAATTTTGAACAAGAACTGAAAAAAGAATTTATCACCTTTTATCGCTATTAGCCTATTATCGGTGACCCTTTGATCCAGGACGTTCGTTGGTATCAGACTTGGGGGGGAATAGGTGACACAAAAACGATTATAATTATTTAAAATCTTGAAAGTTTATCTTGAAGAATAATAGTTTCTAGGTTGTAAGTCCCGTATTTAAGCCGACGAACAGGCGTTTAAGGGCAGTGAATCCTTGAAAGTTTCTTCAAAATAAAAAGACAAAATTTTAAATATGGATAATCTCTTTTGCAGAACTTCTTCTTTCTCAACTCCTTCTACCCAAAACTTCCCAAAAAGAAGGGAACCCATAAATAGTGAAGAAATCACTATTGAAGACTTCCAAAAATCCATAAACAATTGGAAAATCCCAAAAATCAAAAAAGATGAGGTCTACGTATCTAGTCTTTTTAAAAATCTTTTAAAAACCGATTATGTTATAAAAACGGAGGAATGTGATGTTACTCTTTCTGACCCCTTTGAAACAATAAATCTTCTTTCTTCAAAAACTCTCAAAAAACACGCTGACAGGAACTATAATTTCATACATAGGTCTTGTTCAAGTTGGTATAAATCCTCTAACACGGGAAGGATTAAACACTTCAATCCTATGCGTCCTATGGGATGCAAGGTTCTTAAACTTCCAAGATTCAATTATAAGCACAGTTGAATCTAGTCTATGTCAAGGACCAATTTGGTTTGGATGTTATCCAAATTTTTCTTTGTCATTAAAAGATCCAAACATTACAAAATCTCTCATGCTTCAAATTAAAACTCATAATTACAAAATGATAGAAGGATCTATTCCTGTAGCTATTATTTACAGAATTCATTACAAAGCAATGTTTTCAGCCTTTACGGCAACAAAAATTTTGAAAACAAAAAAGGCGAAACACTATTTTTACAAACGGATTTGACTAAGGCAAACACTGTTATTCCAAAAACCATCCTCTGGAAAGATATTGATCTTCCTGAAGAATGGATTCTGGAATGAGCTGTTAAACCACAGTCTCTCCAACAGTCAAAACCAAACAACAATCTCAAAGAAGTCATACAATACAAGTGCTTCTAGTTTTTCAAGAACTTCTAGTTTTTCAAAAACTTCTAGTGCCAGATATTCTGATGCTAGCTCATCTAGGCCATCTCCAATCATACAATTGCCTCAAAAATTAGAAAATTTTACAAAACCGCGTTTCTCATGTTCCAACATACCAAGTGCTTCTTTTCAAAACGTTGACTACTCCACAAATATACCTCATCAAATTTACACAGCACCTCAAAACACTAATGAGGAATAACAAAACATTTCTCCACCAACTTCACCTTCTTTCTCTGCTATAACTGAAAATGTTGTCAATGAACTTAATGTTATAGAAAAAGAATTTGAAGTTAATAAAATTATTCTCCATAATGATTTTTATGCTTCCAAAAATAGGGAGAAAAAAAACTTGGTTCTTCAAAAAATTTCTAAAACAAAGGCATGAAATTCAGAATGAGTTTTACAAGTTAATTTTACAAAACAAATCCCATATTCTATTTTTTGAATGGTTTGAAAGTTATGCTAAACAAAACCATATTTCTTACCCCTTCACACAAAACCTAGATTTTGTTAATCCCATAACAACCAGAAACAAAACTCCAGAATGGGATTTAGCAACCGGACAAAAAATCCAGTCTGAACACCCACCTTTAAGACAAATCATAATAACACACCCAGAAAAACCAGTAGATGTTGCCCCCTTCAAAATCCCAAGTGATAGTTCTGAAAAAGATATTTGAAATATCCTTCAACAAAATAATTTTACAAATGTCCATCTTAGTACAATAGCAAAACAATTAACAAAGATAGAAGAAAACCAACAAAATTCCACTATCTCTCCGATTGAGACAACTGATCCAAAACTGAAAAACCTAGTTTTTAAACTATTCCAAATCTCAAAAACAAGCCAAAAACTGTTTAGGGAAAGCAGATCAGAATTCACCCAAGCCTTACATAAACAACTTAGTAGGATAGAACATTCCTCTACCTCCACACCGATGGTAGCTAAAGATACCTTTGACAAAACGGTCATAACTCTAGACCAAGTTTCTGAAACCGAACAAGAAACACAAAACTTGTGCAAACTTCAGTGGCAAAAGGGCCAACCTTTAGCCATCGTCACAACACCAGACTTAGGTATTGAAAATAGACCTAATGTCCTCTCTCAATCCAAATACAATGCCAACACTGTCTACGAATGGAACATAGATGGTATGTCCGAATACAACATCTAAAATTTAGAAAAATAAATAAATGTGATTTACCACTCACCAATGAGTTTCTTCCATCATTTTGTGTACTATGATAATGAGGATAAATGTCTTGGCCACCATAATTTATTTATGAGAAAATTAGATTACATGGTTCAATTCTTTGATCCTGGTAGATGGAACTCATATCGAGAGTGTTTGTTTTCTGAGATTCACAACCATAGGCATAATAGCCCTTGGGGATGCCATCTATATTCATGTGAAACAAATCAAAAATTTGAAAAGGAATCTTATCCAAATCTATTTATTATAGAATTTTTCCTATATACTAATAAATAGATATTATTACATGTATGTAAAATCTTAACCAATTAAATTTAATAGTTTCAAAAAACTATAAATTAAAAGCTACAAACTATTTTTAATAATTAGCGGTCACATAAAAAAATCTAATCATTTCAAAACTAGAATCAAAAGTACATGTTTTAAGAGTAAAAGAGCATGCAATTATCAAGCCTCATGGACCATCATCTTGTGGCTTACAAGTCAGTTAAAGGTTCTTTGAAGTTGTGTAAATATAAACGCCAAACATTTTTCATCTGTCACTTTCTTCACTCACACAAGTGACACAACTAACTCTATTTAAGGTGCACGAGGAAAAATTTGTGTAAGGGAAAAAACTTGTCGTTTATTACATTCATCATGCCGATAAAGTACAAAACAACAATTTTTTAGTCAAAAAGAACGCTATTAACCGTTGGTTTTTTTGGCACTATTATATGACTAGACAACACTTTGAATCAGAACAAAAGTGTTGTTATACCCATTGCCTTAAGCGTGGGCCTTATATTTTTAGTTATTAAGTTATTATTTTACTTAATAGTTAGTAGTATGTATTAGTAGTTGGTTTAATTGTAGTTTTATTTTCTTTATTTTTATTAATTTATGTAATTAATTTTTGTATTTTAAAAATTGACAGTTTTAATTTATTTTTAAATTAAAAAATAATGATATTATATATTTTAAATGATGTGACATACAATTTTATGATATAACATAATCTAGTTTTATTAATTACTCATGATCTATTTACAAAAATATTTCTTTTAAATAAAAAGTTAAGTTTTTATATGGCTTTATCGTGATTTCATGAGTGTTAGTCATTTTACACCATCATATTATATGTCACATTATTTAAACCATGTCACATTACAATGTTTTAGTTAAAATATGAAATGAAGACATAAATTATTAAATTTTAAAATAGAAGTATCGCTTTTGTGAATTAGTAAAAATAAAACAACTGAAATTACAATTAAATATTAATTGTTTTCTTAATACATCCGCTACATATAAAAAAATATTATATATTCATGCTATTGTTGCATCTGCCGAAAGAGTTTTTATTAAATAGAAGTTATTAAAATTTTATTTATGATTTATTAGTCATCACTTTAATTATTTGATTGCAACTTGCTTCACTTTAATTATTTTATTGATGATTTTACAATAAAAATACAAAAAATTGATATAATAATTACAAGAACGTCATTTTATTAGTTTGTCCATGAGATCTTCAGAATATTAGAGCCGATCCTATGTTATAGGGTTACTTTAAACAAAACATTTACATAAGAAAATGTTATCTTTAACAACATTTTTCACATGTAAGTATTGTTATATAGTAACCTTTAACCACGTTTTTCACATACATGCTTTATATGTTTTCATTGATTGAATTGAGAATGAACTTCGGCAACCCCTATTTACAAGAAGCATTATTTTCATTCAACATTCAATTGAATTATGTTCGAATTAAATATCACATTTGCATAATTTTTTTTTTATCGTGCTTTTGTACCAAGAACATAAAAATTTAATAATATAACAACATATTTAAATTTTGTATGATTCTCAATAATTTATAATACAAATTCAAAATTACATAATTATCTTATGTTCCTCTAAAAACTAAATTCATGATTGTATTATAAACTTTGAAAATGGTATTTAATTACTTTAGAAAAGCTTCATCTATATCTCCTTCATTCACATTGGCCTCCATAAGAAAACAACACTTTTACTATCAGCATGTCATCAATGCCTAACTTTTTCCTATCAACACGACTTCACGAGCCATTTTATTGCTAAATGAGAAAGGATTTATTTTAATGCTGAAGTGGACATATTTTACTTACGTGGCTTATATGATACGACTGGTAACATAGAGTTTTTGGTGCGTAGCAACGGTTATATGGATACGAGATGCTACCCAAGTTAAATAATAGGCTAAATATCACTTGTGATCTATTAATTTAATTTATGTTAATATTTTAGTCCTTTAACTTTTTTGTCTTTCTAATTTAGTCATTTATTTTAATTTTAAGTGACAATTTGATCTTTTATGTTTTAAAACGTTAACAATGTTATCTTTTTTTTTTTTACAAAAATTCATCAAAATTTTCAAACAAAATCTATAAAATTAACTATATTTTGTAATATAAAACAAATTTAATCAAATTCGTAACTCAAATATTCAAATAAATTCATATTTGTCATTCTTTATTTGATATTCAAATATTCAAATAAAAATCGGGGTGTTACACTTGGCACGCGAGTCATGTTTGTTATACTTTGAAGATTGTATATACATATTCGGTTGTTGTTGTGATTTATCGTAATTGCTTTGAGGTGTGAAGTTGAGTTGATTAAGTTTTGATGTATTTATGTGTTCATAATTGATTTAATGAATATTCGATGTGTGATTGAGGTGTGAATTTGTGGAGATTAATTTTTGGTAATATTAATGTTTGAAGTGTTGATTGATTCAAGAGCCATTTTAGAATTGAAAATCTGTCTTTTCTCAATTGTATTCGGCTACGACAATGCAATTTGTCAAAACTTCATTTTTCAACATCGTTTATGCATTTTTGGACATATGAAAACCCTTTCAAAGAGTATGTTAAGTTGAAAGGTTATTTTGTGCATTTGAAATTTAAATGCTATGTGATATTTGTTAATTTCGGTTGGTGACCCTTTACAATTATTGTGGAAATCTGGGCTTTGCCCTCAGATAAGAACCAGGGTCTTCCCACCGGTTAGTATCCTATAGATGGGGAGGTAGTTGGACACACCATACTGAAGATGTGTCAGGAGGATCTTGCAGGGCGTGTGGAGATCACTCGGGTCGTATAGTTTTGGTAGTATGATCAGATTAGACGGTTGTATAGGGGCTAGAGGTCTTTCTTTTGTGGATGTATTTACTATATGTTGGAAGATTGTACCTATACTAATATTGTCAGCTTGACTTTTATGTTGATGGTTCCATGTACCACTTTTTGATGTGACGTGGGGGAGAGTTAAAATTCTTGGGGCAATGCTTTTGTATAGGTCTGCCAAGAATACCCCAGGGGTATGAGCTATGTCTGATAGGCCTCATAGCCCCGGTATATTTTGATGTTTGAATACTTTGGATTTTTATTTCAAAAACTATTCTGCTGCTTGTAAATATTTATTGACTTTGTCGTTATGTTACGACTTAAATATTAATCCAAAATTATTTTCTTCTCTTTTTCTTTGTTTTATTTCTTTGTTTAAAAAAAAATACACTCGCGCTGTTAAAAATCGGGGTGTTACACTATTCATATCCTACTCTCTTTTGTTACTTGAAATAACATTACATTATTTCAAATGGATGTTAAAAGTGCATTTCTAAATAGGTATATAAGTGAAGAAGTCTATGTTAAGCAACCCCGAGGTTTTGAAAGTTCTAAATTTCTGGATCATGTATTTAAACTTAGGAAATCATTGTATGATCTAAAACAAGCACCAATGGCATGGTATGATAGACTAAGTAGTTTATTTCTTTAAAACAATTTTAAAATAGGATAAGTAGACAACGCCCTGTTTAAAAATCAATAGGAGATGACATTTTATTCTTTCAAGTTTATGTTGATGACATTATTTTCGGATCTACTAATGGCACTATTTGTCAAGAATTTGATAAGTTGATGCAATTAGAATTTGAAATGAGTATGATGGAAGAACTTATGTTTTTCTTAGGGATACAAATTTAGAAAAGCAAAAAAGACATATACATTTATCAAACCAAATAAACAAAAGAGCTTCTCAAGAAGTTTAAAATGAATGAGTGTAAACCTATGGCTACACCAATGCACCCTACCTGTTCACTTGAAAATGATGAATTAGGCCAAAAGGTTGACAAGAAAACATATAGAGGAATGATTGGATCACTACTTTACCTTACTGCCTCCAGACTTGATACTATGTTTAGTCTATGTGAGCGCGCAAGATTTCAAACTTATCCAAGAGAATCTCATTTAACTGTTGTTAAAGGGATCCTTAGATGCTACCAACCTTGTCTTGTTCTACAAGAAATCTACTGAGTACAAATTAAGTGGCTATTGTGATGCTAATTATGATGGAGACAAACATGAGAGAAAAAGAACAAGTAGAAAGTGCATATTTATTGGTGAAAACCTAATCTCATGGTCATGTAAGAGGCAAAACACAATTGCATTGTCAACAATAGAGGCCAAGTACATTTCAGTAATTGGTTGCAGTTATCAATTGCTATGCATGAAACATCAACAAGAAGATTACAAGATTCTTGAGTGTTGAGATAAGCATTAGGGGAGAATTAAATTATTTCTTGGAATCCAAAATCATCAAAACTTATATGGTGTACTCATACATCAGACCAAATACAAGAGAATTGCTCAAGAAATTTAAAACGCATGAATGTAAGCTCATGCCTACACTTATGCATCCAACTTGTTCTCTTGATAAGGATGAGTCAGTTAAAAAGTTAGATCATAAGGTATATAGAGGAATGATTGGTTCTCTCCTCTACTTAACGACCTCTAGACCCGATATTCTATTTAGTGTGTATGTGTGTGTCAGATTTCAATCTGGCTCTAAAGATTCTCACTTAATAGTTGTTAAGAGTATCTTTAGATATCTCAAAGGTACTACTAATCTTGGTATGTATTATAAGCCATCCTCTAGGTACATGTTAATATGTTTTGTGATGTTGGCTATGTTGGAGACAAGCCAAAAAGAAAAAACACTAGTAGAAAATGTATATTCCTTGGTGAAAATCTAATATCTTGGTCGAGCAAAAGAAATGGACTATTGCTCCAGCAACAACATAAGCATAATATATCTATGCACTAGGTTGCAACACTCAGTTGTTGTGGATGAAGTATCAACTAGAAGATTTCAAAATCAACGAGAGTAACATTCTTATCTTCTATGGTAATACTTCCGCTACATGTTTAACAAAAAAAATCCTAGTTTACATTCAAGGGTAAAACATAAGGAGGTCAAACATCATTTTATAAGAGATTATGTCCAAAAGGGTATTTTAAACATTAAATTTATTGACACTAATCATCGATAGGCTGATATTTTCACAAAACCCTTTGTTGATGACAAATTCAATTTTATAAAGGAAAATCTAAACATTTTGTTTATAAAAGAATGATGTTGAAGTCTCTGTATATTTTCCTTTAGTAAAACAGAGTACATGGTTAAATGTATATATGTTATCTTTGATGAAATTGAATTTATTTGTGTCTCTAGTCAATCTAAATTCAATTTTTTTTAATATGAACAGTTTTTCTTGTAAGTTGTGATACTTTGATAGGTGTTGTTCTTGTGTGTTTACGTGTGTGCGTTAGTTATGTATTTAGAAACTCAAAGGTTGATATAAACCCACTCAGCATTCACGATCACTCACATCCCTCACATATTCCCACTCTTTCTCTCTTTCAAAACTTTAAACTTCCTGGAAAATATCTCCTGCTTCAATGGCTTCATGTTCATCCTCAATCCCTACACTTAGAAATATCTCTTATGTTCCTAAGATGAAACATAATCTTGATTAGTTAGAAATTCTTCATGAACTCTAAGTCAACTTCACAAACTTAGCTTAAAATGAATTTGATTATATTAAGGACTTTAAGTACTTTAACATAGAACAAGATGTGGCTTTGGACGTTCTAGTCAAATAATTTTAGAGATTTGCTGACACAAACAAAGATGGAGACGTATTTTGTATTGTATTAGCGTTTCCCATCAAGATTACTCAACAATTCCTATAAGCTATTACTAGATGTCCAAATGAATGGATGTTGATTGAAAGTGATTATGAGTCAAGGGTTGGCTCATTCAAGATCAATAAGGAGTTTTTTGAAGATCCCAAGGTGAATTCTAAGTTTATGCACTTAAAACCTAAGTACAAGGTACTCTTTAAGATTCTGATTGGGTGTGTGGTACCCACATGTGGGTCTATGGACCATATTACCAAATACCACAAGGGTCTAATGTGGAACATCTCATAAAGGACCAAGACCAATCTTTCGAACCTGATTTTGGAACACACGAAGTTATGTGTTATCAACTCTAGGTCAGGAAAGATCAAAATAATCCCCTACCCTAGACTTATAACCGATGTAGTGATGAAATTTCCCTTCATTCAAGCTCTAGAGGAAGTAGGAGAAGTTATTAAAGAAGAACATCTAGTTTCATCATATGCACCAGTGTTCAACATTTCAAACTTCATCAAGATATGGTTGATCTCTCCCAATAATTGTATTCGACCTAATGGTGATGTATGAAGGATATCTGGTCAAACTAGTGGATCTTGGGTCATTTCCTTTGTGGTTGAAGACTCTTATGCTCATATCTTTGAAGAAGATGATAAAGAAATAGTTATGGAGTATCTAAGGATGTGTTTGTCTAACCAATAAATGACTTCAGTCTGCCTCCCTCTGCCTAAAACTGCTCAAGTTTTTAAGTAGAAAAGGAAAAACATTGTCAATATGTTGAGTATAGAAAAAGATGAGGAAGAAGAAACAATTGCCAATGAGGATACAACAAACCTCATTATGAGGAAGAGATAGAAGGTAACGCCAAACTCTAGGCAAACTACCCCTTCTATTATTTTTGGTGTTGACACCTAATTTTGTCCGATTTATTTTTTACTTTTTATTAAAAAAGGAAATAATAATAATAATAATGACAATAATAATAAATATATAAAGAAATATAAAAATAAAAATAAATAATTAGGAATATAAGCTCTAAACAATCACAAATGTTTTCGATTCTTGTTTGCCTATAATTCTTGTTCAGACTATTTTCTAAAATAAAAAAAAAATAATAAGAAATAAAAATAAAAGAAATTGAAAAGAAACAAATTGATTGTCATAAAAATCGATGCAATGATGATCAAAATAAATGGAAAAAAAAAACATAAAAGAAATTGATTGATAGTCATAAAAATCAGAATAACGGTGATCAATTGAATAGACAAGAACAGACAAATATTATTATTATTATTATTACATTTTCATTTTTTTAATACGTATATAAATAAAAATAATAATAAAATCGGTCAACACACAAATATTTTCTACCCAAGAACTACGTGTGTTTTGATTTTCCTATTGCACCTAGGGATACGTAGGAGTAAGGTCTTCCCCTTGTCAAATCAAATTAATAAAATATATATTTTTCTTTCATTAATGTAAATAATTAATTTTTTTTTATTATTCTTTTTGGGGTAAAAATAAATAAATAAATAGTTTGTATATAATTAATTATAGGGTAACCGTTTTAACGGACGTTGTAGGGGTGATAATACTTCCCTACTCGTAATCGACTCTCGAATTCGAATTTCTGGTTCAAAAATATTAATATTAGGTTTTATCCAATTTTTCCTTTAAAAAAATAAAATTTGTGGCGACTCCTTTTTTTTTTAGGACAAACGGGACGCGACAGCTGGCGACTCCGCTGGGGACTTTTGAGAGTCAAGCCCAATCTAATTAATTATATATAGTTATTTTATTATTTATTATTTTATTTATATTATCCCTATTGTTTTATTTTATTTTATTTTATTTTTTATTTTGTTATATTATTAATATAATTATATGTGTTTTTTTAATTTATTTTTATTATGATGATTTTTTTTTATTTTTATGTATTTTTCTTTACACCCTAACACGATTCACACACTTATGAGTGGGCTCTATACCCGGGCTGAGTGCAAAACTAAGATAAGTTAGAGACTGTGTAATGATAATCTTCTGGATGTACATCCTGTTTGGTTGTCCTTTCCTAGAGTTGACCTTTTCTAGAATATTGCCATTTTAATAGTTTACCTATTAATTGGTTTAATATTTTAGAATTGAGTTGTGTGCTCTAGGAACCAATTTAGAACCATAGAGCTACCCTTAGTAAATGTTCACATGAAAAATGGTATAAATAACACGTACATACGAAAAACTTACTCTATGTCATGTTCACTACCTGCTAGTATATCCAAGTTTTTTTTTTCCTCATCATCATCATCATTTTTTTTTTTTGCATAATATTCTTTATCATGGTTATTTTTAAAAAAATCATTATCTCATCATTTTAAAAACCATAAAAATTAAAGCTTGTTGTGAATAACTTTAACCGCAGGAAATATGGGATCAAATGGTGGTTCAAACATTATTCCATTAAGAAAGACCTTACCATTGAGAGTTCCTAAACTGGATGTAAACAACATTAAGAATCTTGCTCGGAAGTTGAAAAAAGTACAACGTGTAATCTTTATGGGGAAATTCGGCAAAATTCTTGATTTACTTGAAGTTAATGTACAAGTGGATGCCCTTACAACATTGGCCCAATTCTATGATCCTCCTTTCAGGTGTTTCACTTTTAAGGACTTTCAGTTGGCCCCAACGTTGGAGGAATTCGAACGCATAATGGGATATCCGATGAAAGGGAGTAAACCTTACCAATACATGAAACACTATCCATCACTGAAAACAATTGCTGAAACGTTTGATATCCCTATAAAGGAAATAGAAGACAATAGAACCAACAAAGATAATTTGATCGGATTTCCGATAAAATATCTTGAAGAGAAAGCAGTCAACTTAGCAAGAGATGGAAAATGGGACACTTTCATGGATGTGCTTGCCTTAATTATATATGGAATTATTTTATTTCCAACTATTAAGGATTTTGTGGATTTCATGGCGATAGACGTCTTTTTGGCATACCAGCAATTTTGGCTAACATTTACTGCACACTCGACCTCCGTCATGAGAAAGAAGGGGGCCTAATCCATTGTTACTCGCCAATACTCTATGTTTGGTTTGTCAAACATATTTTTCAAGACATGCATCAATTAAGAACTAAGAGCATAAAGGAATGGGCCAACACTCTAGCAAATCTCAACGAAAGAACAATTCAATGGTACTCCAGAAGTCAACATATAAATGAAGTGATTTGTAGATGCGGTGTTTTTGTCAATGTTCCCCTCATGGGAACCAAAGGGTGTATAAATTATAGTCCCTATGTTGCATTGAGACAATTGGGTTATCCTATGACAAAACCTCCAATAATGGATGTAACAAAATCGTTTGTCATTCATGGACGAGATGCTTATGATGCTAGCTTAATGAGAAGAATACGTAAGTCTTGGGGAGATGTTGTTAGAAGAGGTTAAGAATTAGGGCCTAGAAGTTGTGGTACCGGAGAGGAATATCATAATTGGGTGAAAAAGAGAGCATTAGAGATCAAGTTGCCTTTTCATAGCACCATAATTACTCCCGAAGTAGTAACAACAGAATCTTTTTTCAGTATTGAAGATTTGAAGGCCGACTTAGCTCTCAAAGGACAAGAAATTGAAAAATTACAAAAAGAATTGGATATGGCTCACCAGGCTTATAGAGATATGGAATATAAGAATACTCAACAAGCCCTTATCCTTGAGAAAGTACAAAAAAGGGCAAGAGAGGAAGAAGAAAGCAAAGAGAGAACTCGAATCTGTTTGCGGGGTGCGAATGAAGAGTTAAGACTGAGACGTCAAGAAAGGGATGATGCAGTGATTGAAGGTCTTAGACTTAAAGAGTTACTAAAGAAATCTGGGGAAAAGCATGAAGTCATCCATCGACAAGAAGCAAATCTAAAGCAACAAATAGAGAGAGTAAGAGCGGAATGTGAAAGCAAGATCATGGTAGAAAGGCAATGTCAAGAAAAGATTATTGAAGCATACCGAGTTGAGCTTGCAAGAAAAGAAGACGAGATGTATACACAAAAAGACACTATCGAGAGACTTGTTCAAGAAGGAATGTTTTGGATGGACCGTTTCTCCAAACTAGTTTATTTGACCAATTCTGCTATCGAAGATATTCCACCATTATTAAGGGCCGCTGATGGGATGGCTAATCCTCTCTCTACCCCTCAAGAGATCTCTATTTTTATTGAACATTGTAAAAGTTTAATCGAGCAAATTAAAAAATTGATTGCTCATTAAATCTGCAAATTTGTGTTTAGGTTTCAGCTTTCGTTTTATGGTAAAACTTGTATTTTTCTAATTTTCAATAAATTAAATTTGACTATACTTTTGGTCCCATAACTCTCTCTTTATTGGTTAAGATATTCACAAACAAGCAATAAATAGTTCTTTGATATTCATGTACAATTACATTTTCATACATCATGTTGCATACTCATGCCATATTCTTTCACAGAAAAAATAACACAACAAACAAAAAAATTGGTGCTACGACACCGTTATCAGACACGATCTCAGTCAAAAATCATGGATGAGCTAGAGCAAACAGAAATAAGAGAAGACATGAACCAACTCAAGGGGCAAATGACCAAGATCTTGGAGATTCTACAAGCACTTGGAAATAAAAATGATGGGAATCTTTTGGTAGACGAGGGGGTGTCACAAAACACTCTAGTTCACCCAACAGGAGCTGCTCCACACCTTCACGCTAATCATCAAGAAGGGAAGACACAACAATTTCCACTTTATGGTTTGCCGCCAGGCTATACCCCACCCATAGACACTCATCTCCCCAACAACAATCCGCTGGTTGTGGCTACAAATCCACAAACTAATATCAGCGAATTCTCTCAAGTGCAACCTTCACCCCTTACTTTGGGATTTCCTGGAACTTCACCACAAGGAAAAATTACTGAAGCTACGCCGGTGATGTTAAACATAAATCATGAACCTCGACCGCTCGAGAACAATCAATCCCAAGAAAAATGGCAAGCCTTGGAAGAACGCTTGAGAGTTATTGAAGGGGGAAACAATTATGGATTTGATGCTTCAGACCTATGCCTCGTTTCTGATGTTATAATACCACCCAAATTCAAATTTCCTAAATTTGACAAATACAAGGGAACAGCATGCCCCAAGAACCATCTTATTATGTATTGTCGAAAAATGGGTTTTTGCGCTCATGACGAAAAACTACTAATCCACTTCTTTCAAGATAGTTTGACAGGAGCCTCCTTGAGTTGGTATATGCACCTCAAACGAGCTCATATCGGCTCTTGGAAAGATTTGGTGGATGCCTTTTTGAAACAATACAAATATAATCTCGACATGGCTCCTAATAGAATGCAGTTGCAAAATATGACAAAACGAGACAGTGAAACATTCAAGGAATATGCCCAACGATGGAGGGAGTTAGCTTCCCAGGTTGAACCCCCTCTATCTGAAAAAGAAATGGTGACTATGTTCATAAACACTCTTCAACCTCCGTTTTATGACAAAATGATAGGAAGTGTTTCATCAAATTTTTCAGATCTCGTCATCATAGGTGAAAGAGTAGAAATGGGATTGAAAAGCGGAAAGATTGTTTCTAGCTATACCAGATTAAATAACACACAAAAATTGACCGCAAGTGCGAATAAGAAAAAGGAGGAAGAAAGCCATTTTGTGGCGTCAAACACAACTAATCCTTCTTTTGTGCATCGCCCTTACGCCGCTGCAAATTCACAAAGCTCGGGTACCCTAAGTCAACACTTACAAGGGAATCAAGATTCATATGAAAGTCAGGGAAAAAACTATCGTGGGAGGAAGTTTGTACATTTCGACCCAATCCCTATGACTTATGCAGAGTTATTACCGCATTTGGTTAGCAATTCTATGGTTGCACTATGTCCAGGAAAACCCATACAACCACCCTACCCTAAAGGATATGACTCGAACACCACATGCGATTACCACTCTGAGGCTGTCGAAAAGGAGAAAATAGAAAATGAGAAAGAGGTTTCTAATGAAGAAGCTCAAGAATTTCTCAAAATCATCCAACAAAGTGAATATAAAATAGTCGACCAACTCAACCATACTCCCACAAAGATTTCATTGTTATCCCTCTTGATGAATTCTGAGTCCTACCGAAAGCTATTGATGAAAATACTAAACGAGGCTCATGTCACTCACGACATCACTTTGAACAAATTTGGAGGCATCATAAATAACATCACTACCAACAATCACCTAACTTTCACAGATAACGAACTGCCAACCGAAGGAAGAGGGCATAATAAAGCACTGCACATATCAGTAATGTGCCTCGACCATATAATATCAAGAGTCCTCATTGACAATGGCTCATCGCTGAATGTCATATCAAAATCGACATTAGCAAAACTACCTTATGATGGTACATATATGAGACCAAGTTCCATGGTTGTTAGAGCTTTCGATGGGAGTCACAGAGAATTAATGGGGGAAATTGAACTCCCAATTCAAATAGGCCCGGTCACATTTGAAATCACATTTCAGGTGATGGATATTGTACCCGCCTATAGTTGTCTATTAGGAAGACCATGGATACATTCTGCCGGCGTAGTGCCATCAACCTTACATCAAAAGCTGAAATATATGGTAAATAATCAATTGGTAATCGTGTTTGGAGAAGGAGACTTGTTGGTGAGTAAGTTGTCCACTACGCCTTATGTTGAGACAATAGAAGAAGCTCTAGAAACTGTCTTCCAAACACTAGAAATTGTGGACACTGCTTATGTCGAGACGACACCTATAGAACCACATATGTCAAACACGGCTATTATGGTGGCCAAGTTCATGTTGAGCAGAGTACACCGTCCATGGCACGGGTTGGGGAAGGATGAAGAAGGGCTTAAACAACCGGTGGAACTTCCTGAGAATAGAGATAAGTGGGGTTTAGGCTACAAACCCACCAGGGCTGACAAATGGAGATTAGTCAAAGAGAAAAAAGAAAAAAGATTAGCTCGAATTGAAAATCGTGAACCAAGAATTGAATTAATATCTCCAAAAAAAAAGGTTCATACCTATTACAGCGCGATTGTGTTTTGATTGTACCAATAATATGGCGGAATATGAAGCTTGTGCCATGGGAATTTTAGCGGCTTTGGAATCAAAAGCGAAAGTTCTAGAAGTATATGGAGATTCAGCCTTAGTCATTAATCAGCTTAACCAAGAATGGGAAACCCGAGATAAGAAGCTAATACCTTATTTTACCTACATAAAAGAATTGTCTTTAGAATTTGACAAAATCACATTTCACCATGTCCCTCGAGAAGACAATCAATTGGCTGATGCTTTGGCTACTTTATCATCTATGTTCCAAATAAATAGAAACGATGAAATCCCATCAATTAAAATGGAGAGTCGAGATTATCCAGCCTATTGCCATGTAATGGAAGAGGAAACTGATGAAAAACCGTGGTATCACGACATCAAACATTATCTTATAAATAAAGAATATCCTCCCGGAGTATCGGAGAATGAGAAAAGAACTCTAAGACGGTTAGCCGCGAGCTTTTTTGTGAACGAAAATATTTTGTATAAGAGAAATCACGATATGGTACTTCTCAGATATGTTGATGTCAATGAGGCGAAAGAAATTCTACAAGATATCCACGATGGATCTTATGGGATCCATATGAATGGACATGCCATGTCTAGAAAGATTCTTTGGGCCGGATATTATTGGCTCACCCTAGAAAAAGATTGTTTTAATTATGTAAAGAAATGCCATAAATGTCAAATATATGCTGATAAAATCCACGCCCCACCAGTGCCCTTGAACACCCTTTCAGCGCCCTGGCCGTTCTCAATGTGGGGCAGAGATATCATCGGAATGATCGAACCAAAAGCATCAAATGGACATCGCTTCATCTTGGTGGCAATTGATTACTTTACCAAATGGGTAGAGGCCGCTTCATATGCCAATGTAACAAAAAATGTGGTAGTCAAATTTATAAAAAGGGAGTTAATATGTCGTTATGGTCTACCAAGCAAGATCATTACTGACAATGCCACAAATCTAAATAACAAAATGATGGATGAATTGTGTGCCACCTTTAAAATTCAACACCACAACTCGTCCCCATACAGACCAAAAATGAATGGTGCAGTCGAAGCAGCAAATAAAAACATCAAAAAAATTATTCAGAAAATGGTTATAACGTACAAAGATTGGCATAAGATGTTGCCATTTGCACTACACGGGTATCGTACTTCGGTACGCACTTCAACTGGGGCAACCCCTTTTTCCTTAGTATATGGGATGGAGGCTGTGCTACCTATTGAAGTAGAAATCCCCTCGCTAAGAGTATTAATGGAAGCTAAACTAAAGGAGTCGGAGTGGGTACAAACACGTTTTGATCAGTTGAATTTGATTGAAGAAAAAAGGTTGGCGGCCTTATGCCATGGGCAATTATACCAGAAAAGATTGAAAAAAGCGTATGAGAAAAAAATACGTCCTCGAGAATTTCAGGAAGGAGACCTGGTACTAAAAAAGATCTTGCCAATTCAAAAAGATTATCGTGGGAAATGGACTCCTAACTATGAGGGCCCATACGTTGTGAAAAAAGCTTTCTCAGTGGAGCTTTGATCCTTACGAATATGGATGGAAAAGATTTAGCTCTTCCTGTAAACTCAGACGCCGTAAAAAAGTATTATGCTTAAACAATGAATACCTGCTAGGTTGAAAACCTGAAAAGGCGACCTAGGTAAAATTAGGGTACAAAAAAATATACCCGCTAGATTGAAAACTCGAAAGGGCGATCTAGGCAAAAACTAGGGTAAAACAAAAAAACCAAAA
>JBBPBS010000922.1:73527-84076 GCA_037974835.1 Cicer judaicum
TTTTGTTACACTTCACTTGTATGCACTATTTGTGGAGTAAAATATTTCTATATATTCATCAAATCACATCTTATTATTTGATAGATATTTGTAAAGATATTTTAGTAATTAATATTGCAAAGTAATATTATAGTATGATTATGCATATGTATAAAACTTTTATAGCATCGGTATATAGCACATATGATTCTTACTGCATTTTACTATATTTAATAGAGATGGCAAAAATCTCTTTTTTTTATACTTCCCACAATTTTGCCCATCAAAGAAATTGTCCGAAATATTTGACAATTTAACTCAATAAAACACTTCGTAACCGTTAATCTTGAATCAATTTGATGGAATATGGGTGTATCTCATTAATGAGAAAACATTCAAGAATCTATCCACTTTCAGGGTTTAATAATGTGGGTGTGAGGGTTTAATAATATGGAATTATGATATTTTATTATGTTATTCACGGAAGCGAAATTATATGTGGTATATTTTGTATAGAAAAATCTCTCTTTTGTTGAAAAATCTCATTAAAACAAAATTTTATTTATCATTCTATATATAGACCTAAATCTAAATAAAATATTCTAAAAATATTCAGTCATATTATTCTCAACTGTAAATATATTCAAATAATAAGTTTAAATAATTTTTTTTTTAATATTTAAAAATATTCTTCTAAAATATATCATGGTTGTTGGATTAAGATTGAACTCATTTATATTTTAAATATATTTTAAATCTTAAATTAATTTATTCAAAATGTAAATTATCTGATATCTATTTAATGACTAAACTCGTGTTGATTGTAGTTGTTAGTTAGTGGGGGACTAAGTATTGTAGAAAATCTAAATCAGAAAATAATTTCAAGAGTGTGGACTTCAAATCCAAATTCCAATCTAAATCCCTCTCTCACTTACACAATAAAATATGGCTAGCTTTGGTTTGAAGAGGATGGTGTGTGCAATTAATCATTAAAGGGGTAGTGGAGGCATGAATCACATGATGTTCAGATATCAAATGAACACAGGCAAATGCTTCTCCTTGGGAAGCTCTTTTCATGACAAAGTTTCAATTGGTACTCTATAATGACTTCAACACTGATCAAGAAAACGAGTACTCTCCCATCTAAACTTTTGTGCTTCAATCTCTAGCAACATTTTTCGAAATGGTATTTGCATTTCAAAAGTTTCATATTCAATTAAATTTACGAATTTTTTCATAATTATAGAAAAATTATATTTCGAAACTTTTAAAGACGAGAAGAAATAATTTACAGTTGGAGGGGTGAATGATAGATTCCTCTATATATATATATATGCAACATTGTGAGGTTTCCTTTTTTATGAATGAATGGAATGACAATGGCATATTATACAATTACCACGAGTTTCGGCTCTTAGGGCCGGCCATTCGACTAATCCATGATCATCTGCTTTTAACATGTGACCTACACTTTTGCAGCCGTCTAGATAGAGTTCTTCACCAAGAATTGAATTCGTGTTCTCTTCCTTATGGTGTTGTGGTGTCGACTGTCGAGATACTTATAACTCGACCAACTCTATGTTGGTTGTGGGGTTCTTTCATACCTCATTTTTATCACCCTGGCGTTGTGCTAAACAAAATGGGAATGATTGGAAAAAGCAATGGAACTGCACAAACATACAGTAGTAGATACGGATTGAAAGTAGTTCAATTATTAAGAATACTTCAGTCTAAAGTCGTGAATACTGCTTAAAATAAATTCAATTCTCTATAATAGTAATAACTGGGAGAATAACACTCCTCCACAATTATTCAACTTCACTAGGATGTAGGGAATATCAGCACTGCTGTTTTACAAACATGGAATATTATACGAAATACTGACTAAAAGCATGGTTATATAACTACATTCACATTATTATTTTCACCTCCCTTGAACTAGCTCCTGATAAGAAAAAGGCTCTGGAAAGGGATAATAGTGATTATGTATGGCCAGCATCTAAAAAACTTCTGCTTATCAAAATAGAACAGATAAGAGATGCCACTTTGATGAGGTGAGCATATTTAAGCTTGAACTACTTTTCTGCATGACTATTATGCTTTTAATGGCTGTTCTTTGTAAGTATAATTCACCCCTCGATCACCATCTACCACCTGTCCAGTCCCCCTCAATATCCTGCATCATATTATATCCACAAAATTTTAAAATGAGCCAAGACATATTCTTGTAATAGACTGGTATGCGTGATTGAGAAAGTAAAATGGAAAAAGTTTATTGCACACCATTTTGTAATGAACCTTATTTGAGGTGGTGTTCTCAATCGCATATAAGAGAAAATAACAGTTTATACAGATTCTGCTATATATAAAGTGCTATTGCGCTGCTATAACCACTATTTGACTACACTCTATACAAAATAGTGTATTGCGGAACTAAAACAATTAGTTCAAAATCCGTTGCACCACCACTGTAGTCACTTTTTGACAAGACTAATTTGAGATTAAAAAAGAAGATAAAGATATTCTATTTTCTTTGTTATAAGCAAATGTAACTTCCATACCATTTGTTTGTCAACAACCCCTCAACTCCTACAGGACCTCGAGCATGAATTCGACTTGTACTTATTCCAACCTTTTCAACAAATAAAACAACCAACAAAAAAATGTGAAAAATTAAAATAACTACGTTACTAATAACAATAAACTTTTTGGAAGATGCATTACCTCTGCCCCAAGCCCAAAGCGTGCTCCATCACAAAAACGTGTACTTGCATTGTGGAATGCAGCAGCACTGTTTATCCATAGCATGATGAGATGGAAGGATACTTCAGATTATTTTCACATTAGGACCGAGCTAAAGATATTAAGCATAACAAAAATGTTGTTATTTAAGAAAATGAATTCTATTTTTCTTTTTTTGAATTCTAAGTTTTATTGTATTTTTATTGTTATTATATATTATATATATGATATAATCTATGATCATTTTTGAAAGCAAAGGATCAAACAAGGTTACTAACCCAAAAGAATACACATACCTGTCAACTTGAGATATGAAAGTCTCAGCCACTTCAGAATCTTCTGTGACAATGCATTCAGTATGACCACTGCAGAAACATCAAATAAAGCAGCCAAGACCTTTAATAAAATTAGTGATAATGGTAACAAAAATGAAAATTATTCCAAGGACTGGAACATGCCTTCCATGTTTATTGATGTGGTCAATGGCAGCGAAGACATCTTCAACAATTTCAATTGTGCAAGTAAGTGAGCTGTACTCATGATGAAAAGAGCTCGTTTCAACAATGTTTAGCATGGCACTGGCTTTTGGTCCACCATACATTTGAACACCTGCAAGCCATTTATATCTATTTATACATGTTTCCCAATTTTGAGACAATTATGATGCACTTTCTTGCACAGTTACACCATGCATATTCAATCATCACAAAAGATTACTACATTTAAACACAAAACTAAATCTATTATCTTACAAAAAAACAAACAAAAAGATTCCATTTAAATCAATGTTTATATAAATCCATTATGAAATAAGGTCAAACCTTCACGTTGAAGTTCAAGGATAAGCTCATTAAGTCCACCATTACACGACAGATCCTTGTGTATAAGAAGAGTTTCCTAAGAATATCATGACACATTATTTCAATGAGCAGAGTCCATAAATTCTATTCACAACATCAAAATAACAAGCAAGCAAAATCCAACAGGCTAGGAGAATGTCGATGAACATTTTTTACAGGGAACAAAGCATTGCAAAGGATGTGAATGCTAATTACCATTGCATTGCAGGCGGCAGGATAATCAGTCTTTGCATCCCTAATTATCTGCTTTGCCATATCAATATTAGCAGACTTGTCAACATATACATGACAAATTCCATCTGCATAACAAAAACACATAAAACAATTTCAATAGAAGTCCTAGTGTTTCTTACATGTTTACACCTAGGAAATTTATATGTAATGCAATACCTGCATGACCAAGAACTGGAATTCTTGTTGACTCCTTGATTTGAGAAACAAGCTTGTTACTGCCTCTAGGGACCACAAGATCTATCACATCATCAAGCTGGGGCAGAGTATAATAATTAGTGAAAATCATCACAAAAATATAATTATGCGGATTTTAACTTGTAATATCTACCTTGAGTAGATCTGGAATTTCATCCCTTGAAGTCACAAGCCCAATGAGTTTGCCGCCGACTGTATCTGGCATGACTGAAGTAATCACCTACAATAAAGAAGAAATATATATGTAAAGATGGAAACATAATTATACCAAAAATGATGATCTAGATTGACCTGAAAAAACTACAGCCTCATGAAATAAGGTCAAACCTTCACGTTGAAGTTCAAGGATAAGCTCATTAAGTCCACCATTACACGACATATTTCAATATATCCATTTCGAATTGCCAACGCAGCAATCTATTATTTCATTTATCAAACAACTCATACATCAATATCCAAATTAACTTGAAAGAAATATTTCATAAACGAAATGGATATATTGAAATATGATGATATAATGAAACAACAATCAACTTATACATATACTAGATAGGTAGTTTATAATCATGTTCTTATATTTTTCATGCTAAGTAGTATTTCAAAATGGAAGATGGATAACACAAAGTGCCTTAAATACCTGAACAAGAGCATCGGGTCGAGATTCAAATATAATCAGGAGTACACCCAGAGGACACGATATTTTCTCCAGGATGAGTTTATCAGCTAGCTGGACACATATAGCAGCAATCAGAACAGTCAAAATGAGTGAACTTATTTTTTGGTAAAATCAGTCACTGCCTATATTTTATATCTTAGATCAAGATCAGCGAACATAATTAGTTACAAAATCCATTTCACAATTTGTCATTAACCAAATACTGGAAAGATGTTACATACATCAAACACTTTAGAAGACATTAAACATGTTACAAATGAGTTAATGGGTGATTAATAAGAGTTTGAAGGACCAACATCTGTTGGTCGAAGCAGCAAGGAGCTCTTTTACGCTTAAGCAAGGTTTTGGATTCAAGTCTAGTGAAAAATTAGCAGATGAGAGCTTTGCCCTCTTATAGTAAATCCTGCTTGACTCGAATTATACAGAGAATATAGAACATAAACAAAGAGTTAGGAGGATAAGAGAACCTCCTTCAAATAAAGAAAAGGGTTTTTTATTTGACATCAGTTCTCTTTAAAATCCGATCAACTGGTTCCTCCATATCTGCCAGCATGCGCACAGACTTTGCAAGTCTAGAGATCTGTTGAGTGAAAAAACAAAGGTCAGATAAAAAAAACATTAATTAAAAAGCATGTTTTGGATTGTGAGGAATCAGTGCCAGACAATGAAAAGCAACCATATTAAGTTCTTGCCTTCTCAGGCTTCAGAGTTAAACGTGATATCAGAGACTTGTCATATCCAGCAGTCACAGCATCAGCAACATCAGCCTCATTTTCAAGGCTTATCATATTTTGGTTTTTCTCCAATGCATCAGCCACTGCCAGCAATATGTTCCTCCTTTCTTCAGATTTTAGGGCCTGAAAACCAAAATCATCAAAGTAGTACAATTGGCTAACCTACTTCAGTTCACTGTGTTGGGAATAACCAAAGCATGTAAACACTTAAACTATGTTTTTTAAAGATTAGTGTAAATTTCGATATTAGTCCTCAAAAAATTTCATTACCAAACTTGCATTTTATAAAATACAAAACTTCTCCATTGAGCTATTTTAGCGATAAAACTAATGCGTTTATGTTCTAGTATTTGCAAGAACAGTTTAGAAGTTTTCTCATTATGTAACTGTTGTTACCTGAAGTCGTCTAGAACTATTACGTGCTGCAACTGCCATCTCATGTGCGCTCTCTTGCTTAATGTTTTTCCACAGATGTGCATCTTTATGAAAGACAGTATCAATTTTCTCCCCTTGAAGCACTCGTATAATGTTGTCTGTGGCAAAGCCACTTCAACGGAGGTTGAAATACAATTTCTTTGTCAATAAAATATAAAAGTCAAGTATATAATTGAAATTTAAATCATGCTCTACATACATGCAAATTATAATATTGCTTGCTAGTCACGATAAATATCAGAATCCTTTTTCATTACTTGAACTATATCTCATATATAACAGATACTTTAAGTAAATACCAATTGTTGCAAGCAAAACAAAATTCCATTTTTATTTTTCCCCTAGAGTTGTATGCACTATGTGCTACTATTCATAGCATAAAAGAAATGAGCATTGCATCTACATGACATGATACAGAGAACTATATTTCTCATATTTCAAACAAAATTAATTACAAAGTGTTATAGCATAGCGGAATTTGAGCAAATTACTGTTGTTCTGTGATACACTATTTATTACATAATATTGTAAAATAGTGGTCATACGCTTATAGTAGCTCTATAGCATTAGCACAATTGCGTAGCGGAATTTGAACAAACCACCATTTTTCGCAATTGAAAACACATTGACTAATTAAAACAATTTCTCTATGGTATGAAAGTGAAACGAAAATAGCTACCTTCATTCTTCAGTGCAAGCACTTTGTTAGAGAAATGAAACACGAGACAAAATGTTACATACCTAGTTATAATAACAGGGATGCCAGCATGAGCAGCACAAACAGCAGCATTGACTTTAGCAATCATACCCCCTCTGCCCAATCTTGATTTGTCTCCAAAAGTAATTTCTCTTTGATGTTTTTCTTTTATATATGTATGAATTAACTTTGAGTTTGGGTCATTTGGAGGACCACTATAAAGGCCCTCAACATCACTTAATAAAACAAGAAGATCAGCCTTAAGTTCAAGTGCTAATAGACCAGCCAAACTGTCATTGTCCCAGAAAATATCAGAAGAATCCTGCAGGCAGTGCTTACAATTTAAGGAAATATCAAGTATTACAAAACCACCATGACAAGACTGTGTTGTCAAAAGCAAAATAATTTTTTTTTAAATAAATAAATAGAGATAATTCAGTGAAATAGGATTATATATATATTTTTAATCGCCATAAAATTGAAAAAAAAATTGATTCTGACCCTACAAAAAAACTATTCATTTTCATTCCCTAAAATAACAAAACTAGGGCCATTTACTTTTTGACGACATTTTTTGTTTTCATTTTCTAAAATACATGTTTATTTTACCTTGACGAAATACTCTTGAAGTGAACTATTATTATGAAGAGAACATGAAATACTAATTAAAGAAAATGCATTTATGAAAACAATTTTTTGACATTGTAAAAATGTAGACAATTATTCACTTCAAAAGTCTTTTAACTTTTGGTTAACAAGTAAAGTTAACACAATTCTTTTAAAATGGAAATAGAAAATGTTTTTACAAAGTAAACGATCTTCTAGTGTTTTTGGTCCTTGCCAATAAATCACACAATTGGCGTATATTTTTGGGACTGAAGCAGATGAAAATATTGCAAGAAAACATAGAATACCTCATATGGTGCCTTCCTAGTACTAACAGCATCATTTTCATTGAAAATGGGGATGACCCTTAATTCTAATAATGAGCTCACAGTGTCTGACAGTTGTTTTCTGAAACCTGCATCCTTAAAAAACCCATCATTCACAAGAAGTTGCGAGGAAGTTACATCGAGCTGCACAAGAAAAAACTCATATCAGCATCAATATGGAGGAAGAAAAGAGAAAAAACAACTGATAAGCAACTAAGTTTTGGTTCCACCTGACTAAACATAGTATCATAGAGAGCCATGAGACTACTCTGCCCAACAGCTGTACATGCTTTCCCATCAAGATCACCTTGTGGTTTTTGAAGATCAGAAAAACTGCAAGACAAGTAAACAATTTCTTTCAGGTTCATCATTCTTGTCCTCTATCACTTTTTCCATCTTCAACACAAATTAGTATAAGCTTGTTTGGTTAAGATTTTTTCTGAATGCAAAGTGGAAAACTGTGCTTTGCGAGACCTCAAAATATAAAAGATTGAAAAGGAAGCTCGCTTGAAGTAGGGAATAAAATATTTAATGACTTCATAAAAAAATATTATGGTCCCATAACATAAGGGCCGGAGGTACAGTAAACTAGGCCAAAATATGACAGTAGTTATGTTTAAAACAGATATTCTTATTTTCTTTAGTAATGCACTAAAACTCATACTTTTTGAAGCATCACCGAAAGATAAAGCTGTTAGCAATTTTTTCAAACTATGAGAGTATGAAATTCATTATTAGTTGAAAATATGGTCTATGTCATTGAAAAAGATAGAATTATGGTAGTAAAAGATAATTTTAAGAACCTGCTATTGGCCAATCTGCGATATCGAAGTCTTTGTCTGCCAAGACCAACAGCACCTGAAGTCACCAATATAACTTCATAGCCTTGAACGTTAAGTTCTTTAAGCTGCAACAAACAATTTCATCAGAAAGATAGCTTACAGTAACAAAATAATAAAAGAAAACATGCACACACATCAATACACGACTAGTAACCATATCACAGAACAAAAACAGAGAAGGACATTGATTTTTCTCCTATTCATCACCTTTATAATTTTCCTTTAGTTTCTTTTTTTCATTTCATCTTTGTCATCGATAAACAGTTTAATTAAGCACACTTAGTTAACATATATAACAAGATATCATAGGCTGAAATTATTTGCAACTTATAACTTAGATTCATGAATACAAATATATATACATATCTGCTCACATAGAGCTCCTAGTCTTCTCAGTGCTAATCTTCCATCACTACGAGTAACAACTGCTGTTCCGACCTTCAATCAAGAAAATAGAACAAAACATTGATTGCAGAAGTAGCAAAAAAAGGGAAGGATCTTTTTAACTAGTGTTCTAAAGGTATTGATTATAAATCAAGATATCAAAATATTTTTACCATAAATAACAGCATTCAATACAAATAATTTTAAAATTTCACCATTTTTCGATCAAGACTATTTTATTTTTAATTTTTAACCACAAACACTAGTTTGCAATCAATAAAAAGGAATACATATATTACTTGGCAAAGGAAAGTAAACATAAAACAATTAAATCGTGGAAATTTATTGCTTGGATCCATGCGTTTACACTATTGTGAATTTGGATGATCCAATTTTGCCAATTTTAAATGCAAACCGTCTGATCAAGATCAAATATGTGAGATCAAGTGACTGGGTGACTACATTGATTGCCGGGAATTTAGGTCCAAAAATTAAGCACAAAATTATGGAGAAAAATAAATGCAATGAAAAATCAAAAGTAATAGCATAGTGAGTTTGAAATCTAACGAAAGAGTACCAAAAATATCCAAGGAAATTAATTAGAGCTTAACAAAGCATGTGATTTCTCGACCATACAAAGATATGATTTACAATGAACCACATATATAGACACTAGTAATTATTTTATCAAAAATGAATTAATTGAATATAATTAACGTATGGGTGGACAACAAAACACGACTTTGATCAGAGTTGCCGCTGTTACACAGATGACTTACCATTTGCCTCTATACATTGTATCAGAAAATACAATAACAAAAAAATGGATTAAATTCATTATAAAAAAAACATGGATTAAATTCACAATTATCTCCCGACTAACTTGTTACTTCAGTATATAATTATGTTTTACTTCCAAATTTTAAAAGAAAACAATCATAATGATTAAAAATTTAATTCATATTTTTGAACTAGAAACTACGTTATACAAAATAAGAGAATGCATGTCATCCATAATATTAATAATATCAGATTCAAATAAATATATACAAAAGAAGGAGATAAATATGGTCATTTTACTACTATCTCGGAGCCGGTTTGAACTCAGTGATTTGAATGTTGAGTAAAACTCTTACCACTAGTTAATTAATTAACAGTTAAATAAATTGATAATGAAAAATGATGATGATCTTTGTTGATCAATGCAAATCGATGTTGTTTAAACACTGATTAAATATTAACACTAAAACAAGTAATTATAAATTGAAAAATGACAAAGCGAGACCTTGACGACAATACGTAGTGTCCATTTATGTTCAAATATGGATAGAGTCCCAAGAAAGTGTGGATTATGTCAGGTATATGGTCATACTAAAAAAAATTGTCCAAACGCTGCTGGCACATCTACTCAAAATTAATGTATTTTTTTCTTTTGATTTAATGTCATTTTATTTGAATGTATTTGAATGTATTTTTTCTTTTAATTTAATGTATTTTTATTTTTATTTTATTAATAGAATTTTCGTTTTATTATTATTATTTTAATGTCTTTTTTCTTTTATTTTAATGTATTGTTATTTTAATTTATTGTTATTTTAATTTTATTAATAGAATTTTCTGTATATTATTATTATTATTCTATTTATTATTATAATTAGTAACAATTATATAATATTAATAAATTTATATATTTTTATATTTATTTTATTAATAGAATCTTCTTTTTATTTTTATTATTACTATTTTAATTATTATTATTATTCTATTTATTATTATAATTAGTAACAATTATATAATATTAATAAATTAATATTTTTTTTTAATTAATTGAATTTTCTT
>JBBPBS010000922.1:90013-105409 GCA_037974835.1 Cicer judaicum
AAAACTAACCATATAAAAATAATACAACTTATAAGTTAAATTGAGTTAAAAGCGAGAAATCAGCATGTATGTATTTTTATCAATAAATAAAACAAAATTACAATATACATATGCTTTATGCAACTGAATGATGGCATGATTGAATCTTAAATTTCTAAAGAGTTTCATTTATTTCAAAACACAAAAATATTTTTCAACTAAAAATTGACTCTAAAAAGATACCAATAATCAATAAACAAAATGTTTAACATTGAAGGAAGAAAAAACATAATATCATTCTATAATAAAATATAAACAAAAATAATAATTAAAAAATTAATATATCTTATTGTAATTTTTAATCAAATTCATTAATTTTTTATTATTATTTTTACTTGAGGGAATATTGTAGTATAATTTCATAAAAAAAAGACTAAGTGGTATATATTTTTATATTAATAATAATATTTATAGAATTACAATCATGATTTTTGCAAAAGTTTATGGATGATTGGATCAACAACGATGGTATCATAATTTTGTAGAAACTACAAAATGCATCTAACGATATTGCAATCCAAAGATTCCATCTTTTTTACAAATCTTACTGCAAATCAAAACATTCAAATTCTTACAAAATCATGATTCTACCATGATTTTCTCGAACACAACGTGTATCAATAAATATACACTATGAAGATGAAGAAATTGATGAAAGAAATTGTACCTTAACAATCAAGCGCTTAACCTTGTTAACAAAAACTCTACAAGGATCCATGTTACTCAAATCCTCAGTTTCAGCTAGCAAGTTTTTAAGGTGATTTGTTGTTCCATTAGAGAGGGGTATCTCAGAAGGTTTAGTGATGGAGAATTTGGTAAAGCCATTTTGCAAAGTTTCCATGTTGTTTTCTTCTCTGTTTTGTTAGTTTAATGAGGTGAAGTGAATGAAAGAAGACAGTGATGATGTGAGCTTTAGTTCACAAGACAAGGGCTTTTAAAGGCCTTAGATTTTGAGGTTTGTCCTTTACAAACTAGATTTTTTTAGTGACACGATATATGTGGTTGACTTTATAGCTATTTTCTACTGCAATAATTTGATATGATGTTTTTTGTTTTTTTTAAACAATCGATATAAATATTAGTAATATATTAATATTAGTAATTAATCGTTAATGTTATTAGAAGAAGAAATTAAACTCATGATTCTTTTATCTGTTTAAGAACTCTAAACTACCGATGACCAAACCACTTTTTGATAGGTTAAATATATATTTTTTATACAAACTCAAAGATGTTTTTAATAATTACTCACTTCAATCAATTACTTCACATTTTTTTAAATAATAATTGATATTGTTTAAGTTTCTTAAAGAAATAAAAATAATAATTGAATAGTCTAAATTGTCATTAACTACCAAAAACCAATTTCAAGAGAATAAAACACAAATTAATTAGAAAAAGAATTTTTTTTTTATTAAAACATCAAAATTTAAATTTTTTAGTAGAAGTAGAATAGGTCAATCCATTCGACAAGACCTACTGTCTAGTTTAGATCAATTTCAAATTAGGTAAGACTTTTTTTTTAAATCAGACAAAATCAAAACTTCTAAAAATGACTATTTAGTTAAAAATATATATGACACATAAAATTTTTTTTTCAGACCTGTCTATTAAATAAATATATTTGTATAATATTTTTATTACTTATTAATTTTTTTTTGTTTGATATTAAACGTTTAATAATTTAAACATATCAACCTTTAGTTTTTGACATATTTAAATATATTATTATAAATAAAATTGAAATAAGATGTCATATAAAGTTAATTTTTTTTAAAATGCCGTGTTCAATATTAGAATAAAACTTAATTTCATTGTTTATTAACTAGTTAATCTATTTAAAGATATATTTAATTATTTATTTAAAGATATTAAAATAAAATAAGATATACTAATAAGTCGCATAAGACTTCCATCAAAGTCAGATTTAGACAAAAAAAGAAAAATTTATAACATACCACATGTCATGCCTTAAACATTTTTGATAAACTTGACTGAGACCATGCAAAATCTACTTCAGTCTAACATATTTCCACTCTTACTCTTAAGAATTTCAATGCTTAATTTTCCATACATTTATAATATAATTGGCTTTTTATTCTTTAACAAATGCTCTAAACATACTTGTTATAACACTTATTAACATTTATCATATTTTAAGAATAATAAATAAATAGTATAATCATTTTATTTTTTGTTTATACTTTAAGACACAAAAATAACTTTTTTTTTACTTATTAGAAATAGTATAAAATAGGCTCAACTTATTTTTATAATAATAAAGCCAATTTGATGACTTTTAAAAGATAAATAAAGAACTCTAAATTTTAATGATAATAATTTGAAAGACGCGGCGATTATGCTATGCCACGTCATTGGACTTTTAAATCATAGTAGTTGATTCTATAATCTACTTTGTTTACGTGTGTCTTTGTATTTAAAATTACAATTTTGCTAGTTACACTTTTTAAATTTTTTATAAAAATAAAATATTTAAATTTAAATTTATTATTTGTTTCATTCTTTAAACTCAATAACATACAATCCTCTTTTCATCACCATCATTAACCTTATAAATCGTACATTATAATTCATTCTTAACTCACACATCATGACTCATACTTAAGTCACACAACTCTTATTTATTTAAAATTCACATCACTCATTCATAATTTACACATCATATTACAGTTAAAGTTACAACAAGGTATATTTACTTATTTGCGTTTGATTTCATATGTATTTTTTCCTTCAAAATTTGAGAATTTTACGTAAACTTATTTCACGTACGTTGTAAATAATACATTGTTCAAAAACTTAAATAACATATTCTTACGTGATCTATTTTCATGTATGTGGTGCAATTTAAGAAATTACAAGCGGTATATGAATACAATTCACGTAGGTATACATGATTTAAGTTTGCGTATGCACTGAAGTTTAAGGATTTACATATATTTTGTGAATATAGTTCACGTACACCTACATAAGTTGAGTTCATGTACATAAACATACATCAATTTAGTTCACATATATGTGATCTCACTTCAAAAGACAATATCTATGTGAATTTAGTTCACGTACGGTTGCATAATTTAGTTCACATAGTCTGTGTGAATTCAATTCTCGTATGATACTTTAATTGAAATCATGTAAACAATATTTCTTAATTTTTGATATGTTCTTATTAGATGCAAATAAATGGACAATGGGAAAACAATAGTGACGAAATGTATAATGGTTTGGACCTTGATTTTGACGAAATGTATGATGGTTTAGAATTTAATTTTGATGAAATGAATGAAGGTGTTCAACCTGAAATTGACGATGCTATGAATGACGGTGTTAAACCTGGTATGAGGGATTTGAATAATGTGTTTCCCACTGACATAATATTTGATACGCAAATATGACTACAAAGTGTCTTTTTATCTATATAGAAGATGAACCAAATATGATCACAAAAATAAAAATTGGAATATGGGAATTTTATATTCACAATGACTTTGTACCAGAATATCAAATCCGTTTAAAATTTGTTATCGTTCATCGAAATTATTTGGTTCACGTTTTAAAATAAATATGAAATCACTTGTGTCTTTGGCATATGACTTTCGTAAATTCTTCTACAGACCATGAGTTTATAAGTTCACTAATAATCATGACTTCAACTATCTATGTATTGTTGATCAAATTTTGTTTTAAGTTTAACTTAACAATTGTCTTTATTGCATAAACATATCTTCAGATGTGTTTGATTTTGTTGTTGCATGTGAGAGAGAAGAACAAAAGAAGAAGAAGATGTCACACAATTTGATGTACAAATTGTGAAGCAAATGGGTCCATAAGAGAACTTACATGAAAAAGGTTACATATTTAGTATTCAACTCCATGGATTTGCTTTAACATGCACGTATATTAAGAATTTTGTGGCAGAGCTTCAACATCAACTTCATTGTTTTGAAAAAAAAGAAAAAGATGAAATGAAAGTAATTGATGTGAGGAAGAAATTAGTAGTGATGGTTTGGTCATTGAAGGTCAGGAGATGGTGGGCACAACCACAAAAAGGGGAGGCAACTAGGGTTTTTGAGGAAATAGAAGAGTTATCTAATTCTCTTTCTTAGAAGAGACAAAAATAAAATTGAAAATAAATGTTGTGTGTGTAGCACGGGTAATGCAAAAAAGAGAAAAAAAATAAAAAGAAGAGTCAAGAGCTTGAGATTGTGAGAGAAATAGGGATAATTAAAACAATCAATTTATTTGTATGCAATATTAATATCAATATCGTGTATTCTACCCAAATCTCAAAGATATTATAAGATTTTGTTAACTATATTTAGTGGAGCATACTTTTAAACTTTATTTTATGAAGTAAAATTATTCATTAATTGTTTGGTTGTCTTCATAAAAAAGGGAGATATTGTTAATGTAGAAATAGTTTTAGCTACAATCTACTTATTGATATTTTGATGATAACAAAATAAACAAATAAGAATAATTATCCTATAACTATATTTTGTAAATGTGCAGATTAAGTTATAAGACACAAATTTATTTTAATAATTATCTATTTTAAGATTGCACAAATTATAAGTCAATTAGAGATAATAATCTAAGTGTTTTATACACAAAGAATATTATCACCTGATAAATAAGTAACTATATTTACTAATAGAGTAAGCCATAATATATCAATAAGAAGTATTGCTACAAACATATGATAATCTACAATATGAGCCAAAAAATTAAAGACAAAAGAAATATGAATAAATAATTGATCATATGATCAAAAAGGAAAAGAATGCTACAAGACTGAAGACCTTTACTAATTCTCTAACTTAAGACCAAAAACAAAATTTTTGAATGGAGACTTTGTTCGAGTCAATGCTCTAAAAGTCAAATCCTAGGATAAAAAGAAAGAGAATTAATCACTCAATACAAATGGATCGATGCTCTGAAGAATTAGTTAAAGTTGTATCTGACTCTGATCAATGTGCCTCGATAAAAGTGATAATACAAGTCTGCTCTAATTATTCTGCATATGATAAATCTGGAAAACTAGTTGACCATCTGGTCAACACTTTGATAAAGTCAACACTTTAAATAGAAGTCAACATTCCAACATCATCTACTTATCATTGTTCACTTATCATTTGATTGAAGAAATGCATGACATCCTCTGAGATCCATCTTCTTAAATCAAGATACACTAAATTAATTATGTAGATATATATGGATATATCTTAAAGGCTGATTTTCCCCGTATGAGAGATATCATCTTAGATTAAAATTATCTAATAAAATACTTCATCATGTGATTAGTTTTCAACTATAGATGGAAACTCCCTTCTTTATCTTTTTTCTCAAAGATCTGTTTAAATATGTTCTAAAAATTCTCTTAATTTTATTTTGTTATCTGGTTATAGTTTTGTAACTCTTCAATGACAATCTGAAGAAAACTTTAGTTTTTCAATAAAGCAGAGTAAGTTAATTAGTAAGAAAAGTCATATGCTAATACTTTGATGATAGGAATAAGTATTAGTTAATACAACATAATTTTTAGTGCAAAATAATGGAAATATTATAATGTATTTCAACATATGAAGCAAACCAACCAGGGAAAAGTTTATTAAAACTTCAATGATCTATGATGTATGTTCAAATATGCAAGTAATCCATTAGAAGAAAAGGTTAGTAATGCAATCTCTCACTCAACAACACAAACTTTGAACGTTGTATGGTAATAAGTTGAAGTTCCTCATCAAAACAAAGTTGGAGGATACACTTAAGTGTTGTTGGTTAAATTCAAGATAAAATCCTAAAATGCTTCATAGCACTAGATGAAAAGGACTGCATTTTATTGATTTAGAAGAAATAATGATCAAAACCAAGCTAACTCTACATCTGAATTAGAAGCTCACCTGGAAGAATAGTCTAACAAAATCCAATAACACAAAAATAAGAACATGCTTGCTAAATCATTCTTATTTTTCAATGGTTAAGTACTTTGCAATTTATTTCATTATTTTTTTGTTGTTGTACTTGTTTGTTTTATCTGATATGTTTTTGCTTGTCCCTAATACCCCTTGTCTTGCTATGTGTAGCAGTCTGACCCTTACCGTTATCGGCATTGTTAGTCATGATCTTCTCAATTGGTAGTGAGAATGAATGGACAACGATTTTTATCCCCCTAGGTACCGGGTTCGATTCCCACGGAATGCAAAAATTCAGTATTTTCAACGGGGTAAAGGGGGGTGAGAAGGGCATGACTAGCATTATCGATAACTGTATGAGTCGAGCTATTACAGAAAAATAGCTTAATTGGTAGTGTGAATGAATGGACGATGCTACTTCTCCTTGTGATACATGTCACTTTGCAAAACAAAAGAATCTTCCTTATCCTAATAGTAATTCTATTTCTACTAATATATTAGATTTACTTCCTGTTGACATATGGGGTCCATATGCTACTCCTTCAATTTCTGGTCATAAATATTTGCTTACTCTTATTGATGATTATGGTAGATTTACTTGGATTGTTCTCATGAAATCTAAAAGTCAAACCAGACAACATCTTAAGAATTTTATTTGCTACATTGAAACCCAATTTGAAACCAAACTCAAATGTAGAATAATAACTAGGCCTCTTTACCTTCAACATTATGCTTGTAATATTCTTACTTCCCAATTACATAATATTGTTTCAACCACCCTATACCCTATTTCTTCCACCTTGAGCTATGATAGAAGTGGTCCTAGTTACAAATTTTTTTATTTCTCTATTTCTTCAATTAAGGAACCTCAAACATATACTCAGGCAAGAAAACATGATTGTTGGAACTTAGCTATGAAAATAGAGTTAACAGCCCTTGAAAACACAAATACTCGTTCCATTGTTGATCTTCCAAAAGTTAATTAAGAAACTCATTGGTTGTAAATGGTTTTACAAGGTAAAATATCATGCTAATGGTTCTATTGAAAGATATAAAGTTAGGCTAGTAGCTAAAGGTTATACACAACTAGAAGGCGTTGGTTCTATTGTTAATGTTAGAACTATTTTGTCTTTAGCTGCTATTAAAGGTTGATTTTTAGAGCAATTAGGTGTTGGTAATGCCTTATTACATGGAGATTTACATGAAGAAGTTTATATGTCATTGCCCCCTAGAGTGCATCTTACTAACTCTATTACTTCTCATTCTAAAGTTTGCAAATTAAATAAATCTATATATGGTTTGATACAAGCAAGTAGACAATGATATTCTAAGTTATTTGAATCTCTTTTATCCATTGGTTACAAGAAATCTTCTGCTAGCTTTTCTCTTTTCACCAAAGTCATTGATTCTAATTTTACTACTTTACTTATATATGTTGATGACATTGTCCTTGCAGACAATGATTACAATGAAATTCAAAAAGTCAAATATTTTCATGACAAACGTTTTAAAATAAAGAATTTAGATTCATTAATATATTTCATTGGTTTAGAAATTTCTAAGTTTGATAATGGCATTTTACCAAATCAAAGGAAATATGATTTTGATCTTTTACAAGACTCGAGAACTTTAGCCAACAAACCTTCTCTAACGCTTTATGACACATCTTTAAAACATCATTTATCTAATTCACCTTCATATATAGATGAATCATAATTTAGAAGATTAATAGGGTGTCTCCTATATATTACTACAACTCGTCCTGATATTTCTTTTGTTGTGGAACAATTTAGTCAATATATTTCAAAACCTCTTCAAGTACATTATATAGTTGCCTTTAAAATATTGCATTATTTTAAAAACTCCCTTGCCAAAGGATTGTTTTTTCATGCTTCTTTTTAAATTACAATTTTCTGGTTTTGCATATTCTAACTGGGCAACTTGTCCTATCACCCGAAGATCGATAACTGGATTTTGTGTTTTTATAGGCGACTCCCTCATATCTTGGAAGTCTAAGAAGGAGCCTACGCTTTCCAAATCTAGTTCAGAAGTAGAGTATTGCACTTTAGCTAGCCTCACATGTGAAATACAATGGCTGAAATTTCTTTTTCATGATCTTAGTATTAAGTTTCTAGCTCCAACTTTTGTTTTTTGTGACAATAAATTTGCAATATACTTAGCTCATAATGAAACTTTTCATGAGTGAATCAAACATATTGAGATATATTGTCACATAATTAGAGAAAAGATCAACAAATGCCTCCTCAAGCATATTAAGATAATACTAGTTTTCATACTGTGCCTCCTTTTGTCTCATTCTTTTGTTTTGGATAAACAATCTGAAAGTAATAACAGTCTAGAAGGTAGACTTCTGAATATGAAAACTACTTTATCACTATATTAGATGAAAGGTTTAAAGACAGAAGACACTTATTGCAAATGTCATTAAAGAGACTTATTTTATTTATGTATTAGGAATTTGTGATTCAAACCTGATATGTAATTTTAATTATTGAATCTTGTTTATAAGATAGCCTTAGAAAAACCATAGAACTTTGTTTTCCTCTAGTTCCTCTTTTTTTAGATTCTTTAAAAATATTATATTTAATTTAATTATTCTCCTTCTCCATCCACAACTCCTCATCTTCTTGACCTTTTTAATGGTTCCATGCTCATTAAGGTGTGTGTCAAATCTCTGTGCACGTTTCTGTGTCACCCATCTTTCTTTTGTTTCAATTTTTTTTTTTTTTTAAGTTTTCTTTCTTTAACTTTAGTTCCATAGCCATTGATAAAAATCACTTACTTACAATCACACTCGAGAGTCTCTCACTCACATACATAAAATCAGTTCTGTTTTTCTCATTTGATTCATAGAATTATTCTTTTGTATTTCTCTATCTAAATTCAAATAAGTTGAGTTTTCTCAAATTCTGACAAAACACTTTAAATCATTATCGTGTAAACTCAAGAATATTGTACTGAAGATAGTTTTTAGTAGCTTGTAGAAAACCTTTTATGATAAAAGATAAAGTGTAAAAATCATCTCAAAGGTTGAAAGAAAGTATGTTGAAATCCTTTATATGCAGAAAGGTAGAGTTGTGTAACAGATAAATGTTGATATGAAATGGTGGTCTAAAAACCAAAAACGTTATATGTTTGAATACTTAGTGAAAAATTACACAAAATGTGAGGATTGAACGTAATTCGAACTGGGTGAACCAGGATAAATCTGTGTGTGATTTCTCTCCTCTTATCTATATTTATTTACAATTATTTATATCATTAAATTAAATAGATAAGTTAAAATTGTGTGTTTCTTACTAACCAAGAACGTTCTCTATTTTATGTTTTCACAACCAAGATCAATCTTCAGTTAAAATCTTTGAGTTTTAACAGGACATTTTAAAAGGGTGAATTTACAATTCAAACTCTCTTTCTTGTAAATTGAAAACTACAATCCCAAGGCTTTATTTTTATTGTGAATTTTAAACCAAAAATCATTATCAACATTTACTATTTTAGCTAATCATCATAGTAATGAGACCCTAGTTCTCTTAACAAAATCCTTGTGGGTCAATAATTTTTGCTACACGATAATACTGTGCACTTGCGGTCTTTTCAAGTTTTTGGCGCCATTGTCGGGGACTTTGTTTATTTTTTATTTTTTTATACTAATTCTCTTTTTCTATACTGATTAGACTATTAAATTTCATTTTTATATATTTTTTTTACTGATTTCTCTCTCTTTGAATGCGAAGAATCTGAAGTCTTGGAAATCTTATCAAACCAATACCCGAGATAGAAATATTTTTCCATAGGAGAGAAAAACATTTCTGAACAAGAAAAAGATTTAAAAATGGTTGAAAATAGAACCTTGAAAGAATATGCATCTCCCAATACTATGGTACCTCATTCAAGTATTGTGCGTCCAACGGTTGAGGCTAACAATTTTGAATTAAAACCTTCATTGCTATCTATGGTACAACAAAACCAATTCTCTGGTACTCCAACGGATGATCCAAACCTTCATTTGTCTATTTTTCTAGAGTATTGTGATACTTTTAAAATGAATGGAGTGACGAGTGACGCCATTAGACTAAGAATTTTCCCTTTTTCGTCAAGGTATAGAGCTAGAGCTTGGCTACATTCATTGTCTTCTGAATCCATTACCACATGGGATCAGTTAAAGTAAGCATTCCTTGCTAGATTTCCCACCAAGCAAAACTGTACAATTGAGAAATCAAATCACAAGTTTTTCTCAAAAGGAAGGAGAATCTCTTTATGAAGCTTGTGAACGCTTCAAAGAGATGTTGAGATTGTGCCCTCATCATAGGCTGGAGAGATGGCTAATTGTCCATACATTCTACAATGGACATTTATACACTATAAATGACAATATATGCTGCTATAAGAGGAGCATTGATGAACAAGGACATAGAAGAAGCCTATGCTCTAACTGAAGACATGGCACATAACCACTACCAATGGTCAAGTGATTGATCTCCTCAGAAGAAAGGAGGCAAGTATGAAGTTGATGCATTAGATCATATTGCTTCTAAGGTAGATGCGTTGTCTCAAAAATTTGAAAAATTGAATATAAATGATGTCATACCAAATGTTTCTCCTTGTGAAATTTGTGGTATTATTGGTCATGTGGATATTGAATGCCAAGTCGGACTGCCATTTAATGGTGGGGTTGGTAATGAGCAACTTAATTATCTTAACAATCCACAAAAAGGGGACCATTTTTCAAATACTTATAATCAAGGGTGTAGGAGTCATACAAATTTTTCCTACAAAAATCCTCCCCTTAATCCCACCCCCAACCAATGGCTATACCTTTTGGTTTCCAAGGACCAAGGTCTTTCAATAATTCACAAAAATTCCCACATGTTAAATTCCTAGTTGAATTTCTAAAAAGATTGTGACTTGGCATCTCAACATCGTTATGGACACATAAGCATTTAACAATCATGTAGACCTTTTTTTTCTAACGAGTTAAGCATTAATTCAAAAAAAGAACCAAATTGTGCACGATTTTGAGACTTAAAGACTAAGTCGTACGTGATGTGAGACTTAAAGAATCAAATTAGAATTTTTTTTGAAGGACCTAAGTGGGAACTAATTTATACTTAAAGAATTAGAAGTGTTACTTAATCTAAATATATCTAATAATTTACATAGAAATTTATATTTAAGGACACAAAATTTTGAGTAAGTGTATTTCATTTAAGATTGTTCCGGATTGGCCCATGCCCAATCCACCTACTCATATCGACCATGTCTTAGACACCAGCCTAATATGGACAAGTAGGGTTCCTTAGTTCAACAAGTTAATCTAGTCTTACACCGCATCCCGTCAAATCCGCCAACCATAATGGCCATTTATTATAATTGTCTCCCTCAACAAAGGGACTCTTTATATAGATAGTGTCGCTGACACCGGAAAAGATATACATACTTTTTCATCTAAATCTCTTTTACTCTCCTCAATCAATATTTACTTGAATATCATAGTGTTTACAAACACCATCTGTTAGACATAAGTCATTTTTTTGATATTATTGACAAACATACATCATGTGACAAATCTAATATTTTAAACTGAGTAAAATTTCAGGAACCACAACTCAACCCTAAAAACTTGAGACAATTGCTTGGAACTCAAGGAATCAACAAAAGTTGGAAAATTGACTTAGCAAATCGATTTGCAAAATCGATTTTGTAATAGGGTTGTTTCAAATTGTGAATTTTGTGATTAGGAAATCGATTGGACAAATCAATTTGCACATTTATTGAAAATAAAGTGTGCAAGTCAGTAGCATGCCATTTTGCAGGCTAATCGATTTGACAAATCGATTGTTCCAATCACAAGATCATTCTGGGTGTTTCAATCGATTGACACAATCGATTGTGAGAGTTACAGAGCCAAGCCATGTATTGACAAATCGATTAGGCAAATCGATTTCATAAAATAAGTTTGAAAATAAACTTGGCCTGAGACAAACACAATCGACTGGCACAATCCATTGAACTATTTCTTTTGTAACAAGTTTGGCATTAATCGATTTGGTAAATCGATTGGATGAACCAACTGATAAACTGTTCTTCATACAAAAGTCCATAATTGATTAGGCATATCGATTAACATGATTTAAGCTAACTCTCTATGATATGGCCAAATCGATTAGGCAAATCGATTTGTTGAAAACCATTGAGTCCCTGTGACCAGTGAAATCGATTGGCACAATCGATTGGAACAAAAGTTTTAGTAACAGAGAAGACTTAGCATATGGCCAAATCGATTATGTAAATGTTTGAATCGACTGAGTAAATCGATTGTTTTGATCTCGTTGTTGGAACAAAACATCATAAATCGATTATGCAAATCGATTCAAATATGAACTATTATTCAATTCTGAAGAAGGCATTAAAATAATCAATTAGGTAAATCGATTAGTTTATGTAGTTTCAAGATTCAAGAAAAACAAGATTCGCGAAATCGATTGGGTAAATCGATTGAGTATGCTTTATTACTTTAATGAATCGATTGGGCAAATCGATTCATATGTTGTTTTTTCTGAAACTATATAAACTGTTTTCAAGTTCTTCTTCTCACAACATACACATTGATAGAACTTTCTGATATCTTTCTCTCATATTGAAATAACATTGAACATTGCTTTTTCAGACATGAACATTCATCATTAGTGATCAACAAAGACTGAAAAAGATTGCAAAGAGAAAGAACATTCGAGAAGAAGACAACTTAAGAATTTTGTACATTTTCTGTTTTAGACTTTCTGTAAACGAATTCTGTAATCAAATAACATTGAGAAATCCAGTTGAAACTGGTAGTGATATTCTGTGTTGAGGGATATCATCAAGAAGACACTGGACTGAGATCTTAGAAGATTTTATAGGAGATAAACTCTGGGATTCAGGGAGATAAGAATAAAATAGGAAGAGTGGTTTAAGATTGATAGGCGAGGAGCTGGAACATCTGTAAACTGACTCTGCGAGATTCTATTGGAAAAGGCTAAGATCAGATTTGATCTTAGGACTGGACGTAGGCCGTCTAATAGGCGGCTGAACCAGTATAAAAATTACTGTGTACATTTTCCTTCCCTTATCTCTTTTATTTCTGCATTGCTTATTTGATTGATATTGATTGTATGCATTAATAAAATTTTGTGTTAATTGACATTACATGAATGGTTATCTTAGCATGCTTGTATGTGAATCAATATCTTGAATATAAATTGTATCTGCTGCACTCTCCATTTACCAATAATTGTTATTGTTGATTTTCTTTAGGATTGATTCTTTGGGACCTTGATTAATCTTTTGTTTAACAAATTTTGAATTTGGTAATCTATTTAGAGTATTGTTAGAATAGGCATTATTCTTTACAATTTTCTGCTAAACTGAGGTCATACTTTACATCACCATCCTCTTCACAAATTTCGACCAGCCTAACAAAACAGACCATCCATGACAGACCCAACACATTTTGAGGCTTAAAGAAGAATTATCAAACGAGGTATTTCCAAAAGTTGATAAATAAACTGTTAATATTTTATTTAATAACTATAGAAAATTTCTTTGACATAAATTATGACATTTTCAAATCGATTTTCTCTATATTTTTCAAAAAATGAAATAAGACATTTCACAACAAACTTAAGAACTTATCTAGAATTTTTCATCTTTTAGTTGAAGAAGAAAATAGTGTGTATATTTATCGTACCACTTCAAAAACTTATGTTAGAAATATGTTTACTATTTGTCTTATGGTTTCTCAATATATAACTAATATTTCTTCTATCCCTATTATCTTTGTTAGCCAACTTACTTGTACTACAAAGAATACTAAATAATTTGCAATAAAAACAAAATATTTTTCGTTGGATAACTTTTTCATACAAAGTGATGAATAAAACGCCTGAAGATTCATCCTTAATAAAATCTATATCAATAAGTTTAATAATTATATATTGTGCGCAACATATATAATTGTGGGCCAATGAATACCCCACATATGAGAAGTTGAAACACTACTACCCAAACTTGGAAATCCATATGCAAAGTTTGGTCCCAGGTTAATAGCAACATATGTTGGATTATTCGTGATGAGACGTATACCAAATTCTTGAAAGAAAATTGGATTCTCAATTGTGATAGGCCAGTCTCTAATTTTTCTCATGTTTTTCCCAATGGTGAAGAAAATTTTTCTATTGCAGATTACAACATAGAGGACTCATGGAATTGGACCAAACGCAATAACCTTCTATTGAGCTCTATCACTGACAACATTTGACTTATTCAACCTCCAAGTAGAGGTCATGCATAGAATTACCAATCTTGCCTTTTACTTTTCTATTAATGTAGTTGAGAATGTTGCACCCATTTTATATTTTATGTTGATATATGATATTGGAGATCTTTCCTCTCAACTTCTATGAGTTAATATTACAAGGCGTTCTTTATAAAAAAAATTAATTTAGATAAATATAAAATAATTTTTTTTAGTTATTAACTAAGAGGTTACAATTTATATTATCCGTTTGTAATAAATTATAAATGTTTGAATTATATCTTCTTTATAAATGTATTAGTTGAAATATCTTACTCTATTTGAAATAAGGATTCAAATGAAAGGAAACAAAACATGAAAAAAGTATTGGAAAAATGTCAAAAGAAAGAAGTATTGTGGAAAGAAGTTATATAGGGGTATAATAAACACGATTTTTAAATGATGGCATGCTTTTTTTCTTCTTTTGTGTTAATGAGAAAAAGAAGAGGGAAAGGTAACGATACCTTTTCATGAGATTATTTTTACTATTTTTTTTAAATAATATAAAATAAAACATCCCAAATATATCAATACACACTAGCAATATTTATTCTCCTTTTTTTAATAAGTTAACCAATCCCAATTTATATATAAAAATTAAAATGAATTAAAAATTTAATCGATAATGTCGATATTATTAGGTAGAATATTTTGATGGATGTTTATTATATTTTTAATTACAAAACATTAATTTAATGTGAAGCCCTTTTAATTTTGTGTAAAAAAAATCTCTTTAATTTCAATATTTTTATAAATAAACCCCTTCTTTCTTAAAATAACAAATGTTAATTGTTATTAGATAAAAAAATTATACTTTCAACAAATTGTATTGATCAAAGTAATTTTTAGTAATCTCATATTTATTATTTAGACAAAATACGTGCAATGGGCTTTTAAGTTAAAACAAAATAATAAATTAGTCATTTATTTTTTTTAACAAATTAGTCATTTATATTTTTTTTTGTGTGTCAAATTTATCATTTATGTTTGTAAATATTTACACTAATGATCTTAATTTGAAACCAACAAAATTAAAATTCAAAATTCTCAATTTTTTTCTATAAACTC
>JBBPBS010000922.1:105742-121427 GCA_037974835.1 Cicer judaicum
AAATTAATTTAATATTTTTGTATAACTTAAAGAACTATAAATATATTTTAATATTGTAATAAAAAATGAAATAGTAAAATTTATTTTAAATAAAATAAAATTTAAAATTTCAATTATTAAAAAAAAGTTAAATAAAATAAATAAATTTGTAATATTTTAATATATAAATAAAATTAATAACAACAATCGTGATATAGAAAATATTTTATGTAACTCAAAAATTTCATTTAAGTGTCACATTATTAATTAGTGTGCCAAAATATAATAGATTAAAAAATCTCAAGATGAACCTAAAAACTGATTTTAGAAATGAGTAGATTAACAGTTAATTTTAGACAACATACAGAAACTAAAAATATACTTAAGTCAAAAATTGATAACGGGTGATACAGGAACTGATTTTGTAAAAATGATAAAAGAAAAACAAAAAATAAAATAATTCGGTTATTTCAAAATGTGCCTGACATTTATAGGGATATGGGTGTCTTCTTTTTCTTTTTCTTTTTTTAATAAGATAAGGATGTCTTCCTACCCATCATATATATTAATCATTATTAATTTTGAAACATGTATTTTTGGAATAATTTGTCATCATTGGTTACTAGTGTTGCTCTCTATTTTTATAAGTCAAACGACAAATCGAAAAACAGAGTGAAAACATTTTAATGTACCTTTCAGTAATACCATTCGATGGACACGTAACCATGATACAACAAGGGGTAGACATCAGATAGTTTGGATAAACAAACGGGGAGCTTTTGGTTTTCGTTCGAAACAAATTGTGGATAAATTTGTCGTAATCAATTAAAATTAATTTATGATTTTTTTTTTATTTAAAAAATATGATATTCATTTATTCAAATTAATAAAATATATTAATATAACATAAATTTAAATTTGTTAAAATAAAAAAGAATGAATTTATAAATAAATTTATTATTTGAAATAGGTAATGGATAGTACAAAACTGTTATTTGCCTATAAATATGATAAAATTTGATATCTAACATATTTATGTCTCTGGATTTATAACGTTAATAACGTCAACGTCATTAATTGAAATATGTAATAGATTAAAGTTCGTCTGTCGATCTAAAATAAACAAACATGGTACCATGACGAAAGGGAATACTAAAAAGTGTTGTACCAAGACAAAAATACCATAAAACTGATTATATTAAACTTAATTTTTCAAAAAAAAAAATTAGTAAAGTATTATTAGTGATTTTAATTGATTGAGGGTAATTTATCAACGATTTTTAATAAACAAAATTTTATGACCAAAGAAATAGATCATGAGGATTAAATAGCAAAGGATATAATTAATTTTATAAATAGAAAATGATAGAATTTGCTATATTTTTTTGACACTAGAATTTTCTATATCAAAAACAATATAATTTTTCACTTAAAAATACTACTCGTTCATTTAAACTAGAAGAATACATTGATCATGAACAACACAAATACAAATTCGTCAAAAATTAAAAAGGATGAGTCTTTGAACAAATTCACAACATTCAAGTTAATAGAATAAAACGACAAAACGTCTATAAATTTAACAAATCTAAAGTCTAAAGTGATCAGAATACCTATGTTTCTAAAGTTATTGATTGAAGTTGCTTTTACTATATCAAAGTTAATATATCAATTTGAATAAAACGAGATAATAGAAAATTATGAAGAAAAAAAATACATTTATGTAAAAATCACTTATTTAAATTAAAAGATAAAAAATTGATGTTGAGGGGTGATTTTGAATCAAATATTCATCCTAACTAACCCTTCTTCTATGATTGAGAAGAGAGATTAAAAAAAAACACTTTAGGAGTTAGGTTACAAAAAGAACCATGTAAAACATTATATGTCATTTGATAAATGCTTAGCAGATATTTCGTATCTATAATATAAAAAATGCTACGTAATTTGAACTTCCTACTATTAATATATTTTATGTAATTATAATTTTCCATTGACATATTTAATATTTTGATAAATTTCTAAATTATATTTAGTGTAAAATAATTTTTTAGTTTCTATAAATATATCAAATTTTAATTTTAGTTTTTAATTTTTTTTTCAAATAATGGTCCTTCAAATGTTTTCTGTTAACAATTTTTGTCACTACTTTTAAGTAAATTCATTTGTATCCTTCAAGTTTTCAAATAACTTTTATAATGTATGTTTATAATATTATAAGAATATCATCTATAAAAAGTATAGAATTTTTGAAAAAAAAAATGAAAAAAATATTAATTTTAAAGCGCCAAAAGCTTAAAAACATTTAATGAATCCCTTGTTAAAAATGCTATTTTTTTGTGGGACATATTCTTAAACTATTTTATACATGCATGCAAAAAATCATTCAAAAATTCATACAATACACATAAATTAATGTAAAAGCATGAATTAAAATTGTTGATGAAAAATATTTTAAGGACTATTGTTTGAAGATAACATTTAGAGGAACTTAAAAAAAATATAATATATTTATAGGGGGAAAAAACTTTTGTAATCCTTATATTTATTTAGTTATATAGTATGATAGTTTTGCAAGCTTATGTTGATTCTCATTTCTCACTATTCATAAATATCTTGAATTAGCAAAAAAAGTAACATGAAAATTTTATTTTATCATGCATAACTTTAATTTCATGATAGGATCATGAAATTAAAATGAATTAAAAACTAATTGATTTTTAACTTTGTTCAATAATTCATTCTTCATGTTCCATACTTCGTGAATCGACTTACACAGTTCGAGGAGGTTTTATAAGTTGACTTACATTCAAGTGAATTAACTACAATGCTTCATGATGAAATCCTAAATTTTCAAGACTCTTATGAATCGATTCAATGCTATATAAGTCGATTCACACGATCTGTAAAGTTGATTTTTTATAGTTTTAATAGTTACAACATGGCTATTTCAGTTAGGATGCATTGGACTTTAGCAAATTAACTCACGACTCTTTAAATATTGATATGAACCTTCGTTATCGGTAAGAATATTTTCACCTAATCCTTAATTTTCATACATTCAAGATAATAATCTAGATTAATCACTTTTTCTATTCATGTCTTGTTTGTGAGTGAATCATTGAGTGAGAAACATCAAGAGAGGGAATATCACATATTGGAGTTATTGTTTCAGATATAGACGATCAATGGATATTGATTGGAATCACATTGAAGGATTGAAAAGTGATTTTCTTCATGGTCTATAGTGGAATTTATTCAAGATATCTTGCAAATTTTGAAGGGGTGTCTTTATTTTGAAGAGTGGTTCAGATTTGTCTTGATGGGTGTTTCAAGATATCAAGTTCAAATAACAAGAGATATGGGTACAAGCTTTGTTATAATTGATGACGGATTTTGTAAGCATTCTAGATAAATACACAAATAAACTCTCATTATTTGAATTGAGACTGTATGTTACTATACTTGTGAGGCTGAACTTGAGGTTCTAGAATTAAATCATTGTGTATTTTTTTTTTGCTTTTCCTTTAACTCGTTAATTTATACATTATTATTGTTTTCATATCTTGGTAACCGATGACGCAAAACTTTGTTTTCTATTTTTTGAATGTCATAAATATTAGTAACAATTAAAATTATATCTTGAGTCAATTTCATGATTTGAATTATTGGGTTAGAGAAAACTATTTCGAACTCATTTCATCAAGTGTGAATTTTTTCTATTATTGAATTTTTGTTCACTTTGATTTCATATTATTGGTGCAATTTTTAAGTGAGCTAAGTGGCTTTATATTTGATGGAATCAATATCAATTTACTAGGTTCACTCAAACAGTTATTCTTATGTAAATTTTTTTTTTCTATTTGGAACAACTAATTGCAATATCAAATCGTGTTTCACAAGCTCGTTTCCATACAAGTAAGAACTCAATTACACCATGTTTAAAGAATTTTCTCAAGTGTATGTCAACTACATACCCTTTATACTTCCTACTATTAATATATTTTTAGTAACTACAAGTAATTTTTCTTTGATAGGCTTAATATTTTTATGGATGTCAAAACTATGTTTATTTAGTTAGATAGTGTAATGGTTTTGTGAGCCTTTGTTGATCCTCATCTCTCAACATTCATAAATGTCTTGAATTAGAAAAAGTAACATGAAAATCATATTTTGTCACGCATAACTTTAGTTGCATAATAAGCTCATGTTGGTTAACTTTGAAATGCATTAAAAATCATTCCTAAGTGATTTTTAACTTTGTAAATGAATCAAGTTAAAAGTTTATAAATTGATTAAAAAGATTCTGAACTCATTCTTGATGTTCAAGACTTTGTGAATTGACTTACACATAGTGTAAGTTGACTCACCCAACTTGAGGAGGTTTTATAAGTCAACTTACATTCTAGTGAATCGACTCATAGTGCTTCATGTGAAACCATTCAAATGCTTTGTAAGTCAACTCACATGAGCTGCAAAATTAGTTTTTTTTATAGTTACAAAGTGGTTATTTCAATTAGGATGCATTGAACTTTGACCAAGTAACTAACTCATGTCTATTTAAATATTGATCTAAACCTTCATTGTTAGTAAGAATAACCTATTCCTAAATTTTCATGCGTTCAAGAGGGCGATCAAGAAATATCAATTGACATCACATTGAAGGACTGATCACTACTAGAAAAAACGCTTTTAGAGACCAAATTTTCGGTCACTAAATGGAGAAAATCGATCACTAAATCCAATAACGACCGAATTAGTGACCAATTTAAATCAGTTGGTAAACTGCTAGTCGTTAGCTGTTGCGACCAAATCAGCGACCGAATTTAGTGACCGAATTTAGTAACCGATTTAGTGACCGAATTTTGTGATCGATTTTGTGACTGCATTTTGTGACTAATTTTATGACCGGTTATTGAGACTGATTTAGCAACCATTTTAAATTATTTTTTTATGTCATTAGCGACCGATTTAGAGATAAAATTTGTGATATAAATTATTATTTTTATTAAATATTTGATCACCAATTACGTCTCTAAATATTATCATTTTTTTTAAGTATATTACTTTAATGTTCAAAAGAACAATAAAAATAATTTTTTAATTTGTTTTCAATATCTAAAAATTCAAACACCAAAATCATTTGAAAACATTAATCATATGAATGTATATAATTAAAGAACATAATACATTTAACTAATATTTGTAAGTACTCAAAATAATACAAATAAAATTTTAGTTAAAACATAATATATTTAGCCAAAATAAATTGCAATATATTGGTTACTTCAGATTAACTTATCACTATCCGTCTAATTCTTCACCATCATGATCACGAGCATCATTATCAGCAATCTCATCATCAAAATCACCAGCATCATGATCACCAATCTCATTACCATTATCATTAACCCCATCTTCATGAATTTGTTCTCTAGTATATGGCATGGGTTTAAAGTTCAAGCTATTCATCAATTGATTTATCAAGTGGTTATTGCGCTCAACTGCTCTATTTGTATTAGCCAATTCCTCTCGAAGTTGATCTCTTTCATTCTCATTTCTTCAAATTCATGTCTTTGAACCCACTCTGTTGATGAAGAACATGATATGCGATAGTTAGGTCTCCCTAATAATACAGTAGATTCCATTCTGAGACCATATACTCGTCCTTTTTTTATTCCAGCAACCTCACACCACACATCTAATTCATTTGGTGGAGGAGTTCCTTGTGAAGTTGTTTCTTGGGTCAATTCTTCAAACCTACGTTTAAATTTTTCATGTCAACATAAATATAAAGCTAATTAATATTTTAAAACACTTTATTTTGATATTATATGAAGATAAAAAACCAACATAGAAAAATAAATAATATATACTTTAAAGTTGAAAGCTCTTACATGAACATATTCCGATCTTTTATCAACCCAAGTTTTATCCTTGCCACATTTATGTGTGTGGAGAAACAAATTTGAATGATTAGGAGGAATGCCATTCAAATTCGTCTAACAATATAAAAAAACTCAACATTAAAAACTTGTAAACATAATATTAATTTGCACAATAGAAACAAAATTTGCAAAACAAAATTACAAGAATTAATTTGCAAAACAAAAATGAAATGCACACAACAAACTTTAACACAACATAATTATATTGTGTAAAAGCTAAACAACCACACATACATTGAACTAAACATACATTGTTTCCAATTTGATTAGTGCGTGCATATGATTACAATTACATATTAAATCATATATAAAAGTTAAAATATAGAAAAAGATAAGAAACTTAACCAAATTAACTCTATGTTGGGATGTAGTGATCGAGCCACAGGTGTGAAGAGACCCGCCAAAACCTCCACAGTCAGATGCTCGATTTGTTTTTACTTGTATGCTCTTCTTTTTGAATCCTAGAGTTCCCCAATGATAACATAAAGAATTCCAAACATCCTGACCAATCCACCTTGGTCTGGTCATTGAGCTATGAACCTTGTTTAAATTATTTTTCATGACTGTTGCACCTCGTATTTCAAAGTTCTTTCTAACCCACACATCATATGGTGGACAAATATTAAATCTATTCTGTATATATACAAACAATCAATAGATTAACATGTGATAATATTTTTTTAAAGACATAAGACATTATTAGTTAAAATATAAAGGAGTGAATAAATAATACATTTTCTAGTTTTAAACATATTAAAGGTGCCCTTGAAACAGTATACCTTAAACTCTTTAAACCACAAGTCTCTCGTATTAATGTCTATTTTTTTCCATGATGGTCATGGCTTACTAAAATTACTTTTGATGATATCTCCAATCCCATTTGCGGCAGGATGCGAAGGCAAAAATCTACAAACAATACATGTTAGTAGTTATAAAATTTATATAATATACAAACTTATTTTCTATTGTTTATTTAGTTCTTTTTCTGTTAGAAGATCATCCTCAAGTCCATTATTTCCTTTTTATGTTTAGAGTGATGTTTGCAGCCTCTCTTTATGTGTGCTTCACATATATATTTATTATTATGGTAGCTTTGCCAAGCTGAAATGTATTTATACACATTTTTTCCTGCATTCTCGAGATTTTTTATATATCTTTTGTAATATATGGTTATATTATTTCTATTATTTTCAGGACACTACTAGAAAAATCTAATTTATCGACGGATTTTAGAGACGGAATTTTGTCCATCACGAATAAAGACGGAATTAGAGACAGAAAACAATTTGTTGAGACGCATGTAAAAAGTTTTATGTTTGAGACGGAATTTAGAGACGGAATACCCGTCACAAAGTTAATCGGTCTCTAAATCCGTCTCAAGCTTTGTTTCTAAAAGTCACACTTACACTCTAAAAATAAATTTTTTTATGGAGACAAAATGTAGAGACGGAACAATGACGTCTCAAATGTTTCCGTCTCTAAATTCTAAAGTTTTTCACAGAAAATTCCCTCCAACTATAAAGTAGTTTCCCTCCCTTTAAAATTTTCTCCAACCCTCCAGATTCAGTTATAATAATAATAATAATAATAATAATAATAATAATAATAATAATAATAATACTAATAATAATAATAATAATAACAATAATAATAATAACAATAATATATTATAATTATTTTTTTAATTTATGTATGTGTGCATTATTATATTTTTTTAACTAAATTAAAAGTTTTGATGCAATTTATCTATTAAATTTTGACTCAAATAACTTAATAAATTGGTTTTAAAATTAAAATTTTGATATTACTATTAATTTTAACTAAAATCATAGCCAAAAAAACTTTATTTAAAAATAGTTCCAAAATGATAAAAATAAGAGAAATAAAATAAAATTTTCTATTATTATTATTATTATTATTATTATTATTTTCATTTTAGTTTTAGTTAAACGAAAGGAACAATTCTTTAATAAAGCAAAAAAGAAGAAAGGGAATGAACATCAGGAAAAAGAAACCCTTTTAATCCCTAACATTTTCTTCAAGCTAGAGTTATGCGACTCATCTCTTTCCTTCTTATTTCCGTCTATGTTCACAATCTGCAATGTGCGACATCCTCATTCAAAGAGAACATTCGATACGACAACGGCAACCCATTCTATCTTCGTTTCATTCTTTCTCTTCCTCCTTCTTTTTTCCACGATAAAATCTATCTCCACCTTTTCAAAGGCATTCTACATCACAGGTAAGAACTTGATTCGCCACTGTGACATTCTCGTTTTTCATGGCTGTGTGTTATTTTTCCATTTATTTCTCATTAATTGATTAAGAAAACTAAAACCCCCAATTTTATTTGGAAACCCTAACTCTTCCTCTGTGAAAAATCTAAAAATTAGATTTTCTATGAAATGTTAACTACATAGTTGTTTTACATCACCATTTGATCCATTTTATGTTCTTTAACTTTAAAGAACCAATTTTTATTTATAATATTAATTCATTTTCTTCATAAATTTGAGATTGGTTTACTTATTGTTAATTTTTGGTTGATTGGAAATGTTTAATTTGATATCAGATCTGATTTTTTGGTTGATTGGAAATGTTTAATTTTATAAATGTAGTTCTATAGATGCATGTATTGAATTGCTTCTAACATAGTTATTTTTCTTATACTTTTAGCTTTGAACCAGAATCCAAAGTGAGAGGTGTTATCACAAAAATATTCAAGGAAAATTTTGGAGGGGCGTGGTCATGTTGGAGTAGTGTGGATGACGACACAATGTGTGCTTGGTTAGATGACTTTAAGGTATTTGTGTAATTTCTGATTAGTGCAATTTAGGCCACCACCACTTATTCTATTATAGTGCAGTTTCTGATTTATTTATTTATATTCATGGTTATAAGACAATTCTAACTTCCTATAATACTAAAGATTTCTTTTTAATAGGCAAAATACAAATGGCGTGAGAAAGATGAAGCAAATATTAAAAAAAGTTTTAACAGTAGGGGATCTTTGGCCCTAAAAAATGCTTTGTTCAAGGTGCATAATGGTGAGGATACAGGTGATTGGATTGGGGAAGAAAATTTGGAACAATTGAAAGCTCAATGGCAAGCTGAGACATGGCAAAAAATTTCTATGATTAATAAGAAAAATAGGCAATCTCAAGTTGGACACAATGTGCATAGTGGAGGATCCATAACTGCGAGAGAACATGTGAAAAAAATGGTTAGTAATCATATTTATACTAACATAATCTAATTGTTCGAATGACAATTTAATCATATTTATACTAACATAATGATTGTTGGTTACTTTTTTAGAGGGTGGAATTGAATAGAGAACCAACCAATTTTGAGGTTTACGAGCGACTTCACAGGCCAAAAGGGAAACCAGATAAGTGGTTTAATGAAAAACAGGCTAAGATAGCTGTATGTATACACCATCCTTAAAGTAATGTCTTAAGAACTTGAGTTTCAAGGTGTCAAAAAGAAGTTCACCATGCTTCAGGTTTGTCCCATCTCTTTTTTTTAGTTGCTTTATTGAAGTATTGATCTTCCTTCCTTATCCTTCATTATAACTTAATCTACTGTACCAATTTTCAGAGTTGGCCTGTACGTACACCAAGGCCTGTTGCATCAAAACTTGCAGCTGATACTCCTCTTCTTACTGGTCAGGTAAGCTCAATTTTTATTCCGTGTCTTATGTATATGTGTCTGATAATTTCATGCCTAATGACTTCTGTTTTGTGTAGCGTGTTCTCGATGCCCTTTTCCCCTCAGTACTTGGTGGGACTTGTGCCATTCCTGGAGCTTTTGGTTGTGGCAAAACAGTCATTAGTCAGGCTCTTTCTAAGGTAATCCTATCCTAACACACCATGCCAAGGCACAATGATGATGTAATTATACAATGTTTTCAATAATTCATCAGACTTCTTAATTATTTCTTTTTTTGCTCTCTTTGACAGTATTCAAATTCTGATGCTGTTATTTATGTTGGTTGTGGGGAACGTGGGAATGAAATGGCAGAGGTATGCTTCCTTTTTAGTTATTTATACCAAATATTTGTGTTTGCTATTATGCAGCTGGTCAAACCCTTCTAATGATTGTTCAGGTTCTGATGGACTTTCCACAACTTACAATGACATTACCTGATGGTCGTGAAGAATCTGTGATGAAGCGTACAACACTAGTAGTTAACACTTCAAACATGCCGGTGGCTGCTCGTGAAGCTTCAATTTATACAGGTAATTGCTTACCTCCTAAATCCTAAAATTTCTTTTTGTTCATGAGAGTTAATCTTTACCAGGTCTCTCCTGTTGTCGATATTCGGCATGTGAAAGTAGCATAGTATTACAACGAGTAGTGTTTCTCAGCACTGTTATTTCTAGGCAGTAAACTTTTTTAGTTAATCTGTGCTTAGTGTAAAAATTAAGTTGGACCTTACATTAGAATAATGAAAAATCCATCTAAATGTAGGCATGTAGGTTCAAGTTAACTGTCTCATCTCTTCTATCCTTCACACATCATCTATGAATTATTTGCTTCTACATGGTTTGCATTCTTGGTCATAGCTCAGCCAAAGGGTGTTATTACTTCAGCCTGAAAAGAGATTTCAGTTAGATGGCTAAGTTGCATTCAAATTTTAAATCTTTAACATAAGACTGGTTAAATGTGCAGGCAGTAGAGAGGGGAGCTGGCACCGATGGTCAGAAGATAACTTACACCCTCATCAAGCATCGTTTGGGAGATCTCTTCTATCGTTTAGTGTGAGTAATTGTAGTGCTACCCTAGATGACTTACTTTGACATATAAAGTAGGTCTTATTATGTTCGACTGTTGTTATTGCAGGTCTCAGAAATTTGAGGATCCTGCTGAAGGGGAAGCTGCATTGGTTGCCAAATTTAATCAGTTACATGAGGACTTGACTAATGGTTTCCGCAACCTTGAGGATGAAGCCCGATAATTGAAGTGATAATTGAAGATTGCAAGTTTGCTAAATTATTGTGTTATTCCTGTAGTAAGAGGCAATCTAGTATCCCGTGGTAGCAATATCCTGAGTGTTCTCAGATTTGGCTGTTTGATTCATTCATATTACATTTCTTTCCTTTCTTGGTGCTGGTTTGGCTTTTTGATCTAGTTGTAGTAGGTGTAGCTATAGTCGTGTAACTAACAAGTCTTACCTAACATTTGTAAAAGTGACTTTGATAGCCACCAAAATGTGTTATGTATTTGGTAGATTATTGTCACCGGAAGAATTGCTACCTATACTTCCTTACTAAATGTTTACAATAAAAGTTAAAGATACACATATCTTTTCTTTTTTTGTGCTAACTAACAAGTCATATCTAACATTTGTAAAAGTGACTTTGATAGCCACCAAAATGTGTTATGTATTTGGTAGATTATTGTCACCAGAAGAATTGCTACCTATACTTCCTTACTAAATGTTTACAATAAAAGTTAAAGATAAACATATCTTTTCTTTTTTTGTGCAAACTAACAAGTCATATCTAACATTTGTAAAAGTTACTTTGATAGCCACCAAAATGATTTTTTTTTATTTTTGAAAGAAGTAGCCTCCAAAATGATAAAAAACTCAATTCTAATCATTTAAAATATTTGTGTATTTTTTAATACACCGAACATCTTCATAGTGGATGAAGACAGTGTTTAAAAACTTCTCAGTGTTTTCTCAAACTGCTTATTTTCTCTCTCCATTACATCTTCATCTTAATTTGACACAAACAAATCTTGCAATCACGTGGTGATTTCATCCCAAAATAAATGTCAAGATGGTTTCATACGATTAGTCTAATTATTTATTAATAATGTCTACCAGCAAAGTGTTAGTGTTAGATAATTCTTATTACGTTCTAAAGTTTATTTGAAATGTAATTTCAATTTTTATGGTAGACAAATGTGGATTTTATATTACTTTTAATAATAAAATTTGTCCCATTTATCATAATGATGATTTATATGTGAATGGGATATATATGTCTTATCAAATGTTAATTATAATTCGGTTTTACATGTTTCTTTTTGTTTCAAGAGAGAAAGAGATAATCTATTAAATAATTAACAACTTACACAAGAGAGGCCCATATAATCAAAATTTATTCATAATGCATACATTTTTGTTGAGAAGAACATAATCATTACCTCGAAAAAAAAATAGCAATACCAAATTGTAGAATAATGCTAATTACAAATAGTATGTATTGTTGAGTGAACATTCTATACTATGTTTTTTTTAACATAGTAAGTATTTTTTATTTTATTTTAATTTTTCATAAAATTCCTTAATTGAAAGTTTAGTGTTAAGGAATTGTTGTTTTTAAATTTCCATGTAAATTAATTTTACAATGATGTGTTATGTATTTAGTAGATTATTATCACCAGAAGAATTGCTACCTATACTTCCTTACTAAATATTTACAATAAAAGTTAAAGATAAACATATCTTTTCTTTTTTTGTGCTAACTAACAAGTTATATCTAACATTTGTAAAAGTGACTTTGATAGCCACCAAAATGAAAAAAATAGCAATACCAAAGTGTAGAATAATGCTAATTACAAATAGTATGTATTGTTGAGTGAACTTTCTATACTATGTTTTTTTTAACATAGTAAGTATTTTTTATTTTATTTTAATTTTTCATAAAATTCCTTAATTGAAAGTTTAGTGTTAAGGAATTGTTTTTAAATTTCCATGTAAATTAATTTTACAATGATGTGTTATGTATTTGGTAGATTATTGTCACCAGAAGAATTGCTACCTATACTTCCTTACTAAATGTTTACAATAAAAGTTAAAGATAAACATATCTTTTCTTTTTTTGTGCTAACTAACAAGTCATATCTAACATTTGTAAAAGTTACTTTGATAGCCACCAAAATGATTTTTTTTTTATTTTTTTATTTTCGAAAGAAGTAGCCTCCAAAATGATAAAAAACTCAATTCTAATCATTTAAAATATTTGTGTATTTTTTAATACACCGAACATCTTCATAGTGGATGAAGACAGTGTTTAAAAACTTCTCAGTGTTTTCTCAAATTGCTTATTTTCTCTCTCCATTACATCTTCATCTTAATTTGACACAAACAAATCTTGCAATCATGTGGTGATTTCATCCCAAAATAAATGTCAAGATGGTTTCATACGATTAGTCTAATTATTTATTAATAATATCTACCAGCAAAGTGTTAGTGTTAGATAATTCTTATTACGTTCTAAAGTTTATTTGAAATGTAATTTCAATTTTTATGGTAGACAAATGTGGATTTTATATTACTTTTAATAATAAAATTTGTTCCATTTATCATAATGATGATTTATATGTGAATGGTTGTTTTGAATGGGATATATATGTCTTATCAAATGTGAATTATAATTCGGTTTTGCATGTTTCTTCTTGTTTCAAGAGAGAAAGAGATAATCTATTAAATAAAACATGTGGACTCACATTGATGAGAAAATAATCAAAATTTATTCATAATGCATACATTTTTGTTGAGAAGAACAAAATCATTACCTCTGAGAAAAAAATAGCAATACCAAAGTGTAGAATAATGCTAATTACAAATAGTATGTATTGTTGAGTGAACATTCTATACTATGTTTTTTTTAACATAGTAAGTATTTTTTATTTTATTTTAATTTTTCATAAAATTCCTTAATTGAAAGTTTAGTGTTAAGGAATTGATTTCCATGTAAATTAATTTTACAATGATGTGTTATGTATTTGGTAGATTATTGTCACCAGAAGAATTGCTACCTATACTTCCTTACTAAATGTTTACAATAAAAATTAAAGATAAACATATCTTTTCTTTTTTTGTGCTAACTAACAAGTTATATCTAACATTTGTAAAAGTGACTTTGATAGCCACCAAAATAATTTTTATTTTTTTATTTTTTTATTTTTGAAAGAAGTAGTCTCCAAAATGATAAAGGTAGAAGATGGAAATAAGTTAAACGATTGTGACCAATGATAGTGGTAAGCATCACCATCACCATCAGCAATTGAAATGTTTCACATGGCAAGATACTTGTGGATCATGTAAATGTATAGGGTGGAATTGAGCTATTCTTTTTTCCACAACTCAACACAAAATAGGCTGAAATATGGAAGTACTAAGTCCATCCACAATGGAGAGTGATTCTCTAACAAGCACTATCTTATATAAGCACTTTCTCAATTATAAATTTTGAGATGTTAGATTGAAGAATAATGTTTTTTAAGTACTATAATTAAAAAATTATAAACTAAGTAATGTTGGAGATCTGTTTAAATACTCAACTAGAAGAACTTCATTGTCGATGTTTTTATATGGTATATGGTCATTCTTGCCAAGCTATGAGCCGTGGATTATGTTTACTTGTAAATTTTGTGGCTTTTTTCTATGATATTATTTTGCTAAATTGCACTTTTACTCCTCAAATTTTTTAATTTTGTATCTTTAGTTTTAATTGAACGATTTTACTCTTAAATTTTTCAATTATATAATTTTACATCTCTTAATTTAAAATTAAGGATTTTAGTCTCCATATTTATCGCTTTCTGATTTCATAGTCCCATAGTCATTTATTTTTCAAAAAAAAATTTGTTGACATAGCATTATTTAATTTAAAAATAATTAAAAAAGAAAAAAATAGAAGATCACATTAATATTACTTTATTGAATTTATTGAATTTAATGATTAATAATATAAATTATTACCATTGGTAAATGACTAATAATATTATAAAATAATTTATAAAATAATTATAAAATAACTTATAAAATAATTTGATAATAATATAAATTATAAATTATTAGCAAATTGTAAAATAATTTATAAATTATAAATAATTGTAAAATAATTTTATAATTTATAAATTTATTATAAAATAATATTATCAAATAATTTATAAATTTATTATAAAATAACTTATAAAATAATTTGATGATAATATAAATTATAAATTATTATAAAATTGTAAAATAATTTATAAATTATAAATAATTGTAAAATAATTTTATAATTTATAAATTTATTTAAAATAATATTATCAAATAGATTTTTGAGGTATGAAAGAAATTGCGGAAGAAAGAGGAAAAATAGAGTAGGATTAAAGGAGGTTAGGTATTGAGAGCATGGTTGAGGAGAGAAAGGAGGAGAGGTCCACATCAGCTTTTTTGGCTAATGTGAGAAATATTTGTATAGGTTACATTCGAAAGTGAGGTGACATTCGGGGGTCTGTTTTAAATATGTATAATAGATAATAGATAATAGATTTTTAATAAATTTGTCTATTTTCTATCAAATAGAATATATTTTTTTATTTTATAAAATGTTACTAAAAAAATTGATTGACATAAATTGAAAGTAACTATAAATATATTGACATTAATGAGTAGTTGAATTTTAAACTTATAAAATTATTACTCACCATGTGTTGAATAATATAATTGTTCATAAAAGGAGAATGAGGATTAGATAAAGAATATTTATGTTGATATTTATGAGTGATTAAGTGAGTTTTTTTTTATCGAATTTAATGACTAATAATATAAATATTGATAAATCACTAATAATATTATAAAATAATTTATAAATTTATTATAAAATAATTTATAAAATAATTTAATAATAATATAAATTATAAATTATTATTAAATCGTAAAATAATTTATAAATTATAAATTTATTATAAATAATTGTAAAATAATTTTATAATTTTATAACTTATTATATAGGATAATTGTTTGACTC
>JBBPBS010000922.1:122291-143904 GCA_037974835.1 Cicer judaicum
ATAATATTATTAGATAAAAAGCATTTATTGAATATTTAAGAGTGATTAGTTAGGTTTTTTTTATTGAATTTAATGATTAATAATATAAATTATTACCATTGGTAAATGACTAATAATATATTAAAATAATTTATAAATTTATTATAAAACAACTTATAAAATAATTTGATAATAATATAAATTATAAATTATTGTCAAATTGTAAAATAATTTATAAATTATAAATAATTATAAAATAATTTTATAATTTATAAATTTATTATAAAATAATTTTATAATTTATAAATTTATTATAAAATAATATTATCAAATGGATTTTGGAGGTATGAAAGAAATTAGGGAAGAAAGAGGAAAAATAGAGTAGGATTAAAGGAGGTTAGGTATTGAGAGCAAGAGGGGAGAAAGGAGGAGAGGTCCACATCAGCTTTTTGGCTGATGTGGGAAATATTTGTATAGGTGGCATTCGAAAGTGAGGTGGCATTCAGGGGATGAGGTGGCATTTGGGGGGTGAGGTGGCATTCGGAGGTCTGTTTTAAATATATATAATAGATTTTCAGTAACTACAAAAATTCTCAAAGTTTTTGTGTATATGTTTGTAATTTTATTGTGCTTGTATTTTCTTGTCCTAGTTGTATGTTGCACCGATAATCAAATACCTTTATATAGAGAACTTTCACAAGAGTTAGGATTTCTGACTGTTGCAATGATTTGTATAAATTTCATATGTAAAATACAAATCGTATCAATCTCCATAAATCTTGAATTTGTTAGAGAAGAAAGGAAATGTAATACAGTACTCAATGATTGAATAAACATTCAAATTTTATTGACAATAATGATATGTATTTATACTACATAAGTGAGCTTATGACTCATAACAAACTTGATCTAGTCACACTAACTAACTAACCGACCTTATGACTTATAACTCCCATGAGTTTGTCAAACTTATTAACTAACATGCGTATGACTCATAAGTAGCGTATGACTCATAAGTAACATAAGCTTGTTCAACCGATATCTCGTCATTCCTCTCAAGGAGAGAGTATCATTTGTTTCTTCAAGTGCACACACATTGTAGTCAAATTTAGAAGTTAAAGAACATATAACCTTATCACACACATTTTGATATGTTAGATTTTCACCATTTTGAGCATAGAGTTTACAATGTTCCTCGTCTTAGTAAAGAAATCAGAGACCTTCTTTTGATCCTCCATTTGCAATAACTCACATTGTTTTTGTAAAGCTTGAAGCTTCACCTTTTTTACTTTGACACCTCCAATATAATACTTTTCAAGAATACCATGCTTGTTTAGCCGTGGTTGCAGCAGGAATTTTATCAAAATTGGCATCATCAACACTTTGATGAACGAGAAATAAAACTTTGTAGTCTTTCTTCTTGTTGTCTTTAAATCATTCCTTTGTGCATCACTTGCAACATTGCTAGGGTCAAAATAAATGTTCTTTACAATCTCCATAACTTCTTGAAAACCAAAGAGAGAATTAATTTGCACGTGCCATCATTCTCAGTTTTTTCCTTCAAGCTTCAATAATTATGATGGAAAATTTCTGTTCAAAGACATTGTCAACCTCACTAATCTCCTGTATTTTGGCGTAGAGAAAGTGGTCCAAGATTGACTCTAGATACCACTTGTTAGAGAAGAAAGGAAATATAATACAACACTCAATGATTGAATAAGCATTAAAATTGTGTTGATCTCAATTATATGTATTTATACTACACAAGTGAGCTTATGACTCATAACAAACTTGATCTAGTCATAATAACTAACTAACCAATCTTATGACTTATAACTATCATGAGCTTGTTAAGCTTATTAAGTAACAAGTTTATGACTCATAACTAACATAAGCTTGTGACTCATAACTAACATGCTTGTGACTCATAACTACATTATACTTGAATTAATCATCACAAAAGAATTAGCATTCAATACTTGTTCATATTTGTCTTCAATTTATCTTGATAAAAACAACATGAGTATTAGAGGATGATCCAATACAGGATTAGTATAACTTTGATGAGTAGAGAATGTTGAGCTGTTGACTTTTCAATGTTATGGGTTGAGAGGATTGACTTGTATACCATTGACTTTTAGACTATTGATTGTTGCCAGATTCTTTCAAACACAGAAGTATTAGAGTGAGCTTGTGTCAAACAAATTCAGCAGACACACATTGAGAGCATGTTGATCAGAATCAAACAAATAGTACAATTATCAAAGTCATAGAATTGCCTTCGATTTGAATATTTTCTTTCTTTCTAAGATGGAGGGTCCAACATAGAGTCTTCAAAAACATGTATATTAGAGAGTATGCACACTAAAATAAAATCATTAAAACATAAATTGTTCTCACAAAATACTCATGTTATCATCAATACAATTAAGAGTCATTGTTCTTCAAATCAATTTGATTCTAACAAAAATGAGTGAAGAACTATGAAATCAAAAAGAGGGTAAATGTGAGAACTAAAATTGTTCATTTGAAACTAGGAGGGGTAAAACCGCACAATTGAAAAACTTGGGGGGAGAATTGCTCATTTTAAATTAAGGGTCCAAAATCATACAATTGAGAAACTTAACGAGAAAAAGTGCATTTAAGTCTATTATTTATGAATGAATTTTTTATTATTGTAATCAAACACAATTTTTACTTTTTAATTTTTTATTATGATGTGAATTAATTAATTTAGGATCCGTTTACTTTATAAAAACAAAATCTTATAAAATTTATGTTTGTAAAAAGTTTTTGGCGTCTTAGGAATAGGGTCGTCTTAATGTTTTTAGAGGTTTTGTTTGAATATAAAAATTGATTCCTTTTTTATTAGCGAATAGAACATGGACTCTTGAGTTATTAGGAAAGTTTGAGTGTCGATGAATCTGAAAGAAAGTGATGGGAAGATTAAATCCTATTCTAAATATAAAAATCGTTAATAGCCAAACAATATAATTGGCAGGCTTAAGACGGTTAAAAAAATATCATTTATTGTGAATATTAAGAGAGGTTAGGCTTAAGACGGTTAAAAAAATATCATTTATTGTGAATATTAAGAGAGGTTAGTGTACATTCAATAAATAGAGAGTTGTGAGTGATATTTAAACATACTTTAAGGGCGACTGATATAATTTCCCCTTATATTTTCAATGATCTTATTTATTAGTCATGGAACATAGTTTAGACAATAGAACTAATTCTTATTAAGATTTCATACATTAAATGTGATAAATGATCTTATTTTAATATGTGTAATTTAATCTAATTTTATTTGTATTTTATTCCAAATTAAATAGATCATATGAAACATATATAGCCAACCATGTATAAAGACACATGTTAAAAAATCAAGAGTATATATTTTGGATTTAATACACCATTTTCAAGACAATTTTTAAATTTTGAATAATTAAGTACACTTCTTCCAATTAAGTACAATTTTTAAATAATTAAGTACACTTCTTCCAATACCATATTTCTATATTTGATGATATTGAAGAGAGTCCAAGAGATACTCCACTCTAATATAAGAGAGTATAATTAACCATTTTGAAGACATACCAAAGGATTATTGTACCAATTTAAAAATAAAAGGCTTGAGCAACTATTACATTTTCAATGGAACCATCCGAAAGAGATGGTTTTAATATTATCCAAAACTTTAACACAAACACTCGTACCTATACCATCACTAAAGATTATGATGATTGTTCATCCATCTCCCATTATTTACTCGCAAGATGTAAAAAAGGTTACGGAAAACACGTTTCCGGTAATGTATTTCACTTAAATTTATACTCTCATAAAGGAGCATCCGGTAAATCTCCAAATTGATTTGATCAGCAGATTATAAGTTCATAACTTTAGCCCGTTCCCATTTTGGATGGAACAAATCTACTAATTCTTTAATTCCAATTAATAAGATAAGAGTTGAACTAAGAAATCGATTCTAGAAGTTAAAAAAGGGTATCATGAGCAATTTCAATTATCGGATTCATTGATGTTCCTGGTTTAGTAGATGCTATCACACATATAATAATACTCAATTCCATGGAATTGTTGGGAGTGTTTTGGAGGGGGACATCCACCAAAAGAGTATTTGATTCCTTAAAGCCCACAATATCCAAACGGTAGTGATCCAAATTAGACCCTTTTTCTGATGATTGAAAAAAAAATAAAGACCCATTTCTGATGTGATTTTATTTCTTTCAAAGCATTTGGTGCAACGCACACGACCCCAACCAATTCAAAACAGCCTTCCACACATATTTGGTGAAGGAGCAAGTAGGCATGGACAATTGGTGTGTGAAGAAGATGAACAGAAAAATGAGAAAAAGATCAAATGGTGGGTTTAAGATAAACTTAGTGAGACGTTATAATCCGATGGTATAAAAGACTTGTGTACCGTACCGTAAACAATTTAAATTACTTGTGCACCCTATCAATTGCCTACAGAATGATATTAGAATTTCTCAAAACATTTAGGTTAGTATGTGCTCATTGAGTATCAAATTTCCCATTCCATGTTAGGTACCCGATTTGAACACATCCAGTTTAAAATATGCAAACCAAGCCAAACCGTTTTTTCACAACCAGTCGTTTCAGTTAGTAAGGTTATCAAGCTGACCTAGACCTGTAACCACCCCATTCAAAATGATTGGAAATTTGGACAAAATGAAACTAAAAGATGATTTAAACACTTGTTTATTTTTTAATTCATAACATTAATAACCAAAAAAACCCGTCAAGTATTGAAAACTTTACTCAAAATTGATACATTAAACCAATAATTAACATTCATATATCATGTACCATAGCTGCGATCCCCAGCATCTCCAAGGCCAGGAATTATATACCTAAACAAGAGAAATAAAACACATTAATAATGTATCAATTACATAAATTCAGCCAAGTAAATTAAGTTATGATGTTGGGCACCAACCCTTTGTCATTAACTGTGGGATCAATTATTCCAGTATACACATGAAGCCTGCAAAATTTAATAGTTAGAACACTGATGATTAATTAAAAGAAATTTAAGAAACTTTTATGTTATGTGACTAACCCTGGGAACTGCTCGCTTAGCTTTTGAAGAGCCGGAGGGGAAGAGCATGCAGATATCTGCATTATCATTAGTTCATTAATTAATTAAGCAATTGATCAAAATAATATATAACTTAATTATACATAGGGAATATTAATAAAAACATAATGCATGTTGTAAATAGTGTAATGCGTAGAGAACAAACTTCAGAGTTCGGAAACATAGTCATTACTAGACTTAAACAATTAAGGGGTCGTTTGGAATAGTTTATATGAGTAAAAACTTGTGGATAAATATTTGAAAGAGTTTATAAAAATAACTTTTGATATAACTGCTAAATATTTTAACCATAATTTCATAAACTCTTCAGAATAGCTTAAAGCTTATGCAGAATTTCCCCTCATTCTCACTTCAATTATACAGACTTATGCAATACGCGTTTGATGAAGTCGTTTCCCAAACACACCAAAAGTGCATGAATAGAAATATGTTTGGCTTAAAATTAAAAGAAGAGATATAGCTTCTGATTATACAGAGACTATTCCTTACCACTTTAATGTTCTTGTTGCTAACTCCACGTTCCTTTAAGAGACTCAAGGCTGCCAGTATAGTACCACCTGAAATTCATACGAAATATAAAATTATAGTACCACAAAATTGATGCATAGATATCATAGATTATATTTGGCTGTGCAAAATTTGAACCAATCCAATCACTAACTTTTTCCCAGCGAATATTAATTTGAATTGAATGAAATTTTAAGGTAAAATTTTTCCAGTTGCAAAAATTATTCAGAAAAGTCCAAGCCCCAGATTCAAACTAGATAAGGTGTAAATGAGTTTATAAAGGACATCCCTCACCTTGCACGATGCTTTCTTAAGGATAAGTTAGATCTAACCCAGAAACCTAATACTGTATAAGTGTCTATCCACCGAGCCACCCACCATAGTATTTACGAATCAATCATAATTGTGTTGCGCATGAGGGGGTGTATAGAGGAAAAACCCAAGTTTCACATACAAAAGAGTGGGGGTGGCAATTCAATCCAATCATCCACCATACAATAAAATAGTTAATAGATTGGATCAAATTCATCAATTGCTAATAAGGATGGTTAACAATTCATCCAATTTTTGAATAAAAACCAATGGATTACTTTTTTTTATGAAATGCAATGGATCACTTTATAAGTAAACAAAACATTAGATAAAAATAATAAAAAATTGAGTTTGATATATCCATCTAGGGGTGGCAAAATGGAGGATTGAATAAATTTTGATTTGGATTAAGACAATCCATTAAAAATTCATTAAAAATTTCAATCATCCTGACCCACTCAACCCCTACCAGCCACAAGTTGTCCAACTTGCCTTGTTCAACCCCACTTTTTGAAAGCTCAAACAAGAGTAGAGACTACATACCAGTTGCCAGCATAGGATCAACCACAAGTACTTTAGACCCTTCTGCAAATTTGTCAGGTAGCCTGAAAATCATACATAGGATGAGAGTATAAAACAAAAGCCGCTCAAGCATTCAACAGAACAAACCAAAAGCAATAGAAACAATGGGGACCTTTGTGAGATATTTCCAAAATATTGATAATATATGTATTTATAATTGATTATATATTACATGTTACTGTTGTTGGTGTAGTGGTTGTTTCCTTTGCGTCTTAATGTTGGAACCTGGGTTTGAACCTGCGCTTCCAATTTATTTTTGAAAAAATTCCATTATGAAAAGGCGCGATTGTTCATTTTAAATGAAAAGGTGCAAGGGAGGGTATGCTGTTTCGCGCAAACGACCAAGCAAACGGGTATGTTGTTTCGCCACCAAGCCATTGCAACGATTTGGTTAAAATCTGAACGGTAAATGTATATGTCTCTTCGCAAAACAGTGGCAGAAGAAGAATCGCAAAACAGTGGATTCGCTGGTAGTCTCATTTGCATCCGATTGGTGGGGGCGAATCGAACCTAAAGGCTACGCTTTGGAATTTGCTACATAGAATCTTCATCAACAACTTCACTATTAGAGTCTTGCAGCAATTGTCACCAACAAAGATCCAACAATCTTTAGGTTCGAATTTATATTCAATCAATGGCTGCATCACTCAAAGAAATGACTTCTAATTTTGTGAAGTTGGAGAAATTCGATGGAGGAAATTTTATCCGTTGGCAGAAAAAGATGAAATTTCTCCTTACAACATTGAAGGCGGTGTATGTTCTGAATACTACAAGACCGCTGGAGAAGGAAGTGGAAACATTAGCAGAAACAAGAGAAAGGCAGAAGTGGGACAATGATGACTATATATGCATGGGCCATATTCTTAATGGAATGTCTGACTCCTTGTTCGATATATATCAAAGCAGCACATACAAGTAAGAAGTTTCTTGTTTCTCAATTTAATAATTATAAAATGGTTGATAATAAATCAGTAATGGAACAAATGCATGAGATTGAACGTATTCTTAATAACTACAAACAACATAAGATGCACATGGATGAAACCATTATTGTATCCTCCATAATAGACAAACTTCCACCTTCGTGGAAAGATTTCAAAAAATCTATGAAACATAAGAAAGAGGACATATCACTTGAGCAATTGGGTAATCACCTTCTTTTAGAAGAAGAGTATCGTAAACAAGAGGATACTAAAAACCAATTTTCTCATGAAAAGGTCCATGTAATGGAGGAAAGAAATTTAAGCAAATCTTTTAAGAAAAGAAATCGAGATTTTGATAAATCTCATGAAAAACACTGGTAATAGTGAACAACGAAAGAAAAGAAAAGGAAGTTGTTATCATTGTGGAAAACCGGGACACTTTAAAAATGAGTGCAGGTTGTTGAAAAAGAAGAACAAAGAGAAGAATTCAAGTGCAACAAAAGATAATCTTGTTGCTGTCATTTTTGAACTCAACATGATTGAAGATGATATCCGCCATGATTAGACTCTGGTGCTATCCGCCATGTGTGCAAAAACAAAGAACTATTTAAGACCATTGACGAAGAAGATGGAAGTATTTTGTACATGGGAAATGCCTCAACTGTCCAAGTCAAAGGAAAAGGAACAGTGGAGATTGAATTCACTTCTGGAAAAATACTTACTCTTAAAGATGTATTTTATGTTCCTGATGTTAGGAAGAACTTGATTTCTGTACCTTTACTTAATAAGTTTGATTTCAAAAGTGTATTTGAGGGAGATAAATTTATTCTCTCTAAGAGTGGTATGTTTGTTGGGAAGGGTTACCTTTGTGAGAATATGTTCAAATGTAATGTTGTTAGTAAATATAATAATAATATGATTTGTAATGTTGTTAGTAAATATAATAATAATATGATTTCTGCTTATATTGTTGAGTCTTGTGATTTATGGCATATACGACTAGGACATATTAACTTTAGAAAATTGAATGATATGATGAAATCAAATTTAATTCCAACTTTTGATAAAAATTCAAATTCATGTACTACTTGCATGCTAACTAAAATCACTAGACAACCTTTTAAAAGGTATTAGATTTAATTCACTCTGATGTATGTGATTTACATGGTTGGCCTACAATTGGTGGTAAAAAGTATTTTGTCACTTTTATTGATGATTACTCTAGATTTTGTTATGTTTATTTAATGCATTCTAAGAATGAAGTTTTAGAAAAATTTAAAATATTTAAAGCACAAGTAGAACTTCAACATGAAACTTTTATTAAGTGTTTTAGAAGTGATAGGGGAGGAGAGTTCTATCATCCTGAGTATTTTGAGTTCACTGGTATTGTGCATCAAACAACTGCACCATATTCCCCACAACAAAATGGAATTGCAGAAAGGATAAATAAGGTAGTAGAAGAAATGGTCAATGTTATGTTATCCTATTCTGGTTTATCTAAAGGTTATTGGGGTGATAAATAGGGTAGTAGAAGAAATGGTCAATGCTATGTTATCCTATTCTAGTTTATCTAAAGGTTATTGGGGTGAAGCCATGCTAACTGCATGTTATTTACTAAATAGAGTTCCCAATAAAAGGAACAAGATAACTCCATATCAACTCTGGAAGAAAAGAAAACTCAATCTTAACTATATAAAAGTTTGGGGATGTAGAGCAATTGTTAAGGTTCCTGAACCAAAAAGAAAGAAATTGGGAGAAAGAGGAATTGAAAGTGTATTTCTGGGCTATGCTGAAAATAGCAAGGCCTATAGATTCATGGTTGTTGAATCTAATAACTCATATCCTATTAACACAGTGATTGAGTCAAGAGATGCAATTTTTCAAGAAAATAGATTTAACTCAATTCCACATCCCAAGGAAACTGTATGTTCTAGGGTACAAAGTCTAGAAAATAATGTATCTAATAATGATACTTTGACATCTTCAGAACCAAGAAGAAGTAAAAGAGCCAGAAAAGAGAAAGATTATGGCCAAGACTTCTTTATGTTCCTTGTAGAAGGAACAAATGATTCCAGTAACAGTTATGGACCAATTTGCTACAATTTAGAAAGTGACCCATACACATATGAAGAGGCTTCTTCCTTTTGGAAAGAAGCCATCCAAGAGGAAATGGACTCAATTATGGAGAATAAAACTTGGAAATTAGTAGACCTCCCACCTGGATCCAAACCAATAGGTTGTAAATGGATCTTTAAGAAGAAAATGAAAGTTGATGGTACCATTGATAAATTCAAAGCTAGACTTGTTGCTAAAGGGTTTACACAAAAAGAAGGTATCGACTACTTTGATACTTATGCACCTGTTGCAAGAATTGCATCCATAAGAGTGTTTTTGGCACTAGCTTCCATCTATAAGTTTGTAATCCATCAAATGGATATTAAAACTGCTTTCCTAAATGGAGAGTTAGATGAAGAGGTGTATATGAAACAACCTGGATTTGTTATCAAAGGACAAGAACATAAAGTGTGTAAATTGATTAAATTCTTATACGGGTTAAAACAAGCACCCAAACAATGGCACCAAAAGTTTGATAAAGTTTTGCTTTCTAATGGATATAAATTAAATGAATCTGACAAGTGTATTTATAGTAAATTTCATAATGGAAGTGGTGTTATGATTTGTTTATATGTGGATGATATGTTAATCTTTGGCACCAATTTAGATGAGGTGGAGAAAACTAAAACTTTCTTATCAAAAAATTTTGATATGAAAGATTTAGGTGAAGCAGATGTGATTTTAGGAATTAAAATCATTAGAGATGGAGTAAATATTGGTTTATCTCAATCTCATTATATTGAGAAAGTGCTAAAGAAATTTGATCAATTTAATTGCATTGCAAACCTGTTTCTACTCCATTTGATCAAAATGTTAGTTTACAACCACATAAAGGATGACCTGTGGCACAACTAGATTATTCAAAGGTAATCGGATGCTTGATGTATGTCATAACCTGTACCAGATCTGACATAGCATATGTTGTAGGCAGGTTAAGTCGGTATACTAGCAATCCAAGTAAAGAACACTGGCAAGCTGTTAATAGAGTATTAAAATATTTAAAAGGAACAATTAACTATAGTTTAATCTATAGTGGATATCCTTCAGTTTTGGAAGGATATACAGATATCAGTTGGGTAACTTATGTTGAGGATCATGCTTCCACAAGTGGATGGATCTTCAACCTTGGTGGAGGTGCAAAGAAACAAACTTGCATTGCCGACTCCACCATGGCTGCAGAGTTCATTGCTAGTAAAGAGGCAGAATGGCTAAGAAATTTGTTATATGAAATACCAATTTGGCCAAAACCAATGGCACCGGTATCCATACATTGCGATAGTCAATCCACACTGTCCAAAGCATACAGTCAAGTATATAATGGAAAATCTAGACATATTGGTCTAAGACATAGCTATGTAAAGGATTTAATTTTAAATGGAGTAATATCCATAGTGTTCGTAAGAACTGAAAAGAATCTTGCACATCCTTTGACGAAAGGTCTGACAAGGGACATGGTGTTGAAGACATCATTGGAGATGAGACTCAAGCCCATATCTAATTAATCATCAATGGTGGAAAGTCGACTCACACTTGAGTAACATCAAGTCTTGAGTTCAATGATAAAGTACACTATTAGAATGATTGCAAGTACTTGAATATAGATACATCCCAAAGATTGAAAGTACTTGGACCATAAGTGTAAAGTTGGAAGGTTGAGTTTTACTCTTAATAGACATATAGCATAATTTTGCTGAAATACATATTATGGGTGTATTTCTGATATAGTCTACCTATGTGAGGATGAAGTGAGGCCGCTTCGAAGAGTTAAAGGGCTTGACTCTTAAATTCTCATGAAAAAGGTACATGACACAAGGCCTTAACAAATGTGTCATCTTTATAATTCTTTCGATAGTACCGAGATTTCATGTGTAAGTTGTGCACACTTGTTCTAATGAATAATTGGTTCAAAGCTTGTCTATCAATCTATTCGGAATAAGTGGAACCCATAGCTTACTAAGTAGTGGTTCAAATCGTAATATACCATTATCTGAAACCATGATATTTCCAAAATTATGGGACTAAGTATATTTTGAAAATGGTAGGGGATTGTGAGATATTTTCAAAATATTGATAATATATGTATTTATAATTGGTTATATATTACATGTTACTGTTGTTGGTGTAGTGGTTGTTTCCTTTGCGTCTTAATGTTGGAACCTGGGTTCCATCCATTTTCTTTCACATATATCAAGGTTTCCAAAGTACCCTAAAGGGGATTCGCTGGTATCGACTACACCAAGATTCACTATGTAACAAAATGCTTTGGAAGGGCGAATCAACTACACCAAGATTCACTATGTAACAAAATGCTTTGGAATTTGCTACATAGAATCTTTATCAACAACTTCACTATTAGAGTCTTTATCAACAACATCAACAAGCCATTCTAGAAGTGAAAAGAGAATAGGAAAAGACATTTTTTTCAAGTATGAATATCTTACTTGTTCAAATATATAGTTGGCTGAGGAGTTTCTTCATTTCTGCTTATTCCTTTTCCAAAGAACCAAAAGGAAAAACAAAATTATTATTCAATTTTAAACAATAATAATAAATAAATAGATAAATAAATAAATAAAGGTAATGTCTAGTTACATTTTTGGTATTAGAGCCTGGATTAAACTTGTATTTCATAAACAAACCCAATTTAATAAAGTTAGGTTTTCATCAAAATATATTCTATTCCACAAATTGCTATTCAAATTCTCTAACTCTTTTTCCAATCCCAAATTTAATGTACTTTAAAATTATTTATATATTTAATGCTTTGATTTGTTGATTTACTGACTTTTAATGATGGATCTCAAACAAGACTTTTTCCCAATAAATCGTGTTTGTTGGATGTACCTCAGAATTTCTAGGCTTAAAGTTACAAATTTTAAAATATGCAACATAAATATCAGTATAGCATCTGCATCGTCTTGTTTTTTTTAACAAGTACAACACATGAATTATTACCTAGATGATATGTTTTTGTTGCGGGCAATATTGATGATGCATGTTCAGAAAGAGCAAGACCAGCTCTCAAGATTGGAATTACCTGAAAAACTGATAAATGATTCAGGCAATATCTTTCAGTAAGGAACAAAACAACCACATCAACAAGACTGTAAATTGAATTTCAGACAACAATGACCGGATTAATGTGCATAGAAGGAATATAAAAACATGAGTTTGGATTTGGGTAAAGAAATTTTAACTCAGAAATGCTTTTGTTAGAATATAAAATAATATCTTGATATTGTCTTAGAATATCTTGGTTTATCTTTAAGGATTAGTTTTCAATCTTATCATATCATATTATATCTTATAAATAGGGATAGAATACTTTATATTTATTTTATATTATTATTTGTAAGCCTATATAAAAAGTCTCCGTTGTGTACATGGTTTCACCATATTTCTTTCTATTTTCCTCTCATTTAAAAAATATATATCAATGATTATATGTGGAATCGGAGCATGTAGTTATCATGAATATGTTATATGATATATCCTGACAATATCAAAGTCTAAATAAACAATTTGAAAGATGATACTGACAGCCACAGGCTCCCTTGGATCAATGAACTCCACTGAGGCAACACCCAGCGGTGATTGAATCTCTCCAGACACTATTGGCTGAAAACAACAAAACAAAATCAGAAAATAGAAAACATATAAATTCGTTGGTATGAATGTGTGATAACAGGAAAAAATAATCAGATGGAAATAAGCATCAAATCTTTCAAGAATTAATTCAATCCACTGTCATAAGTTCTAATAAGTGACAACTGACGAGCTCCAGATTTTTGTATCCATAATAATATCGAGAGGGGGTGATGAATAAAAAGTTATAAAATTAAAAATTAAGTAACAAGGTATGAATTCTTTTTCCATAAAATGATATATGAATTTAAAATGATTAGAAACCAAAACCTAAGCTCGCCCTTGTATAGATAAAAAATCATGTCTTTAATTTGTAGAGATTTTTTATTTTTGATTTAAAAATAAAAGATTGCTACAATCTCAAGTTACATTGAAGGAGCTATAAAAAAATTCAAGTGAAAAATACGATAACTATAGCATAGTGTGAAATAGGAACTAACCAACCAATCTCTTGAGGCTTCATACATAAGTAGCCTTCCCAACTCAGCCATTGCATTTCCTACAATATTCGAAACCCAAAGTGTCAAATTGACCTTCGTATAATTAATCAAGTAATATCAACCTAGGTTTGACTTATAATGTAGTTAAATAATAATAAATAATGGGTTAACAAAAAAGCAAAGAAAGGCAGAATGAGTGCCTTTGATGAAACTAAGAAGTTGAACTTTCCAATGAATGCAAAATTGATGCTAAAGGCTACCAAGTCTATCCTACTCATGAGTCAATTTATTTAGGAAGAATGACGTGATTCTTTTGTGCTTATTATCGCAGTGTTGTCAATCACGGATTGCAGAAAATAGTGGTTTGTTCAAATTATGTTACACTGCAATGCTATAGTGTCGCTAAAGCCACTATTTGGCAACACTTTGTACAAAATAGTGTATCGCAAAACAATAACAATTTCCTCAAATACCACTATGTTGTAGTGCTATAGCCTCTATTTGACAACATTGGATTACCGGAAGTAACAGATTAGCCGATAAGATTGCTTACCATTAGTTCAAAAAATGAAATTTGAAAAACTATCAAATCAAATACATTAACAACAATTCAAAGTACGTAATCTGTTGGGAGTGATGAAGCATGCAAACTTTCCACACAAAGAGTCACAATCGATGGAGTCAGTTGCTCCGACTGAATCAACAGCTTACCAAAATGACAGTATAATATCAAAACTACCATTAGTAGAATGTGTTTGTTAAGAAGCTACAATAAAAGTGAGAATTAAACATGAAAGGTGCTTTTAGATAAATTTAAAATTAAAACATTTTTTCAGTGCCGATTAAAGTAATCGAAAGTCAAAACCAAGTGGAATGTTCATCTCGAATTAGAGTATTGCTTAAAAATCAAAACTTCGCCACTCACTGAAGATGGGAGAGGGAGTTTGCTCATTCCTAAACCCAGTGCTTGATCAAAGGATGGGGAGGCACATACACCTTCAAGAGAAAACCAACAAACATTGTAATCAATCAATCATTAATTATAAGTCACCGCATATCACAAAAATTCAAACTTTAATTTCCCTTCCTTCCATTTTTTTCCTTTAGAACAAACTGAGCCAAAACCACAAAACGAGTAAAATACCCAATAAACAGATTAATCAAGCAATTAAGCATTGACAGATAAATCATCAACAAAGAAAAATACCCTGCTTTTTCTCTCTATTTTTTCTCATAAGCAAACCAGACCTAAAATCCATAATGCTTGGATTCACTTTTCAGAGAGGCAAAAGTGATTCTGAAAAATTAAAATTTACTTTGGTATGTCTGGAGATTCTCAATTAGAAATGATTTTCTCTCTGGAAAATATTCTAACTTGAAGTTAGAATTTGTAGTTTCTTACTCCAAAAGTGAATTTTACATTCAAAATAATTGTTCAACTCATTTTCAGGTAAACATATACAAACTTAAATCATTTTAACTTTAAATTCATTTTTAACTAAAATCAATTTTAACCACCGGATAACCAAACACATGATCAAAATAAATTTTCGCCACCAGATAACCAAACACGCAATCAAGATCAATTTTTGTCATTGTGAAGTATGTAGAACGAAACACCGACTAAAAAGAAACTACAAATTTCATAGCATTTAAGTGTGTTTGGTTTCAAAGTAGGGAGAGCCAAAAGTTATTTCAGACACAAAATTGATTCTGACATATGTTGGATGATATCAATTGGAATTGATTTGGCCCCTAAAATTTGTAGTTTTTGACTCAACGTGATTTTTTAGCTCGAATCAAATGTTCAGTGCAACTCACATTTATATGTTTTCAAACATAAATAACACTTCACGTTCAAAGCAGTTTTAAAATTATTTTTATATTCTGATTATTTTCAAAAGGTTTAACAAACATTTGAAAACTCTGAAAAGTGATTATTTTAAAAAATAACCTATAACAATCAGGTTCTCAATTTCTTGCATGTTAGGTTTCAGTGTTAGACAAAATCACATTAAACCAAACATGCACTTCAATTCATTCAAAATCAATTTGCACTTCAATTCGTTCAAAATCAATTTTTTGTCACTGTGAAAAGAAATTAACCCTGAAACAAAACTTTCAACTTTCAACTCTATTTCCCTCATTTTCTTTTCTCACGTACCAAACACACAAAAACCGAAAACAAAAATAAATAAATAAAGAGTAAAAAAAAAAAAACTAACGAGCATTTTGTTGTTTTGAGAGAGAGGCTTCTCTTCCGTTGTCATTTGAGTCTTCACTGTTCCAAAGGTGCGGCGCAGAACACTTGAAAAAGGGATCTGAGTTGGAAAACACACAACCAATATATAAAGATATTATATCAATATTATTAATTATTAATAATTAAATTAAAAAGGTATGTATGTCTATATATTTATTATAACAAAGCATGGAATCAGGAATCTAGTATTTAATCAAACAAACGAATGATAAGTAATTAAAAAAAGTTAAGGGGGAATATTTAATTGCCTTTGTTGTTGTAAAGAGAGAAGTAGAAATAATAGGAGAAGAAGTAGGAGGAAGTGAAGAGAAACAAGTGAGCGGAAAACGCGCCCCATCGGAAGGGAATGGAAGATTAAGGTAGCACTGAATGCGGAACAAAGCCATGAAACAATGTTTTGATCTGTTATCCTTTCCTAGGAATTTCAATTTCAACTTCAATTTCAATTTCAATTTCAATGTCAATGTCGAGTCTTAAAGAGGTTTTTGTCAAGAAGATATCTATTATATATGTGATATATATTTAAAACAAACTCCCAATACCACCTCATCATATTCCCTACCTCATCATATTTCGCTACTTCATTATATTTTACCACTTCATCATATTTCATCCACATCAGTTAAAAAGCTAGTGTGTACCTCTCAATTTTGAGACATTCTCCTTCACCAACATCTCTTTAATCCATATTTCTCATATTTTTTCCACAATTATTTTACTACTTTCAATATCTATTTGATAATATTATTTTATAATAAATTTATAAATTATAAAATCATTTTACAATTATTTATAACAAATTTATAATTTATCTATTATTTTACAATTTGATAATAATTTATAATTTATATTATTATTAAATTATTTTGTAATAAATTTATAAATTATTTTATAATATTATTAGTTATTTACCAATGGTAATAATTTATATTATTAGTCAATAAATTCAATGGAAAAAAAACCACATAATCTATTATATATATTTAAAACAGACTCCCGATGCCACCTCATCATATTTCGCCACCTCATCATATTTCGCCACTTCATCATATTTCATCCACATCAGCTAAAAAGCTGATGTGTACCTCTCAATTTTGAGACCTTCTCCTTCACCAACATCTCTTTAATCCATATTTCTCATATTTTTTCTACAATTATTTTACTACTTTCAATATCTATTTGATAATATTATTTTATCTATTATATATAGTTAAAACAGACTCCCGATGCCACCTCATCATATTTCGCCACCTCATCATATTTTGCCACCTCATCATATTTCGCCACTTCATCATATTTCATTCACATCAGGTATGATGTGTACCTCTCAATTTTGAGACCTTCTCCTTCACCAACATCTCTTTAATCCATATTTCTCATATTTTTTCCACAATTATTTTACTACTTTCAATATCTATTTGATAATATTATTTTATAATAAATTTATAAATTATAAAATCATTTTACAATTATTTATAATAAATTTATAATTTATCTATTATTTTACAATTTGATAATAATTTATAATCTATATTATTATCAAATTATTTTATAATAAATTTATAAATTATTTTATAATATTATTAGTTATTTACCAATGGTAATAATTTATATTATTAGTCATTAAATTCAATGAAAAAAAAAACCACCTAATCACTCTTAAATATCGACATAAATATCCTCCTTTGATGTTACTTCCAATTATTAAAATATATAAATTTATTAAAAATTAATATATATATATATATATATATAAATGAATATATTTAAAATATATAATGACCAAAAGTTTACTATATATATGTTCTGAAAAAATATGTTAACACTAAATTTTTTTCAATTAAATTATATATTTATAATTGAAAAAAACCACCTAATCACTCATAAATACCCTTCTTTGATGGACAATCTATTATATACATTGAAAACAGACTCCCGATGCCACCTCATCATATTTCGCCACTTCATTATATTTCACAACCTCATCATATTTCATCCACATCAGCTAAAAAGGTGATGTGTACCTCTAAATTTTGAGACCTTCTCCTTCACCAACATCTCTTTAATCCATATTTCTCATATTTTTTCTATAATTATTTTACTACTTTCAATATCTATTTGATAGTATTATTTTATAATAAATTTATAAATTATAAAATCATTTTACAATTATTTATAATAAATTTATAATTTATCTATTATTTTACAATTTGATAATAATTTATAATCTATATTATTATCAAATTATTTTATAATAAATTTATAAATTATTTTATCATATTATTAGTTATTTACCAATGATAATAATTTATATTATTAGTCATTAAATTCAATGAAAAAAAAAACCACCTAATCACTCATAAATATCGACATAAATATCCTCCTTTGATGTTACTTCCAATTATTAAAATATATAAATTTATTAAAAATTATAATATATATATATATATAAATGAATATATTTAAAATATATAATGAACAAAAGTTTACTATATATATGTTCTGAAAAAATATGTTAACACTAAGTTTTTCTCAATTAAATTATATATTTATAATTGAATGCTATTTTAGATTTTATTTTTTCTTATTATAATGATGATTGGAATGTTAAAAAAATTAAGTATTATATAAAATTAAATTATAAGACAACTATATTTATAATACATAAAATATTACTTATAAAATTATAAAATTATTTTACAATTATTTATAATAAATATATAATTTATAATATTATTAGTCATTTACTAATGTTAATAATTTATATTATTAGTTATTAAATTCGATCAAAAAAAAATCACTTAATCACTCATAAATATCAACATAAATATTCTTTACATAATTATATTCAATTATTACAAATCAATAAAATAATATTATAAGATAACTATATTTATAATACATAAAATATTACTTATAAAATTATTTTACAATTATTTATAATAAATATATACAGACTCCCGATGCCACCTCATCATATTTCGCCACTTCATTATATTTCGCCACTTCATCATATTTCATCCACATCAGCTAAAAAGCTGATGTGTACCTCTCAATTTTGAGACCTTCTCCTTCACCAACATCTCTTTAATCCATATTTCTCATATTTTTTCCACAATTATTTTACTACTTTCAATATCTATTTGATAATATTATTTTATAATAAATTTATGAATTATAAAATTATTTTACAATTATTTATAATAAATTTATAATTTATCTATTATTTTACAATTTGATAATAATTTATAATCTATATTATTATGAAATTATTTTATAACAAATTTATAAATTATTTTATAATATTATTAGTTTTTTACCAATGGTAATAATTTATATTATTAGTCATTAAATTCAATGAAAAAAAAACCACCTAATCACTCATAAATATCGACATAAATATCGTCCTTTGATGGACAATTTATTATATATATTTAAAACACACTCCCAATGCCACCTCATCATATTTCGCCATTTCATCATATTTCGGCACTTCATCATATTTCATCCACTTCAGCTAAAAAGCTGATGTGTACCTCTCAATTTTAAGACCTCCTCCTTCACTAACATCTCTTTAATCCATATTTCTCATATTTTTTCCATAATTATTTTACAACTTTCAATATCTATTTGGAAATATTATTTTATAATAAATTTATAAATTATAAAATTATTTTACAATTATTTATTTATTATATATATTTAAAACACACTCCCAATTCCACCTCATCATATTTCGCCACCTCATCATATTTCGCCACTACATCGTATTTCATCCACATCAGCTAAAAAGGTGATGTGTACCTCTCAATTTTGAGACCTTCTCCTTCACCAACATCTCTTTAATCCATATTTCTCATATTTTTTCCATAATTATTTTACAACTTTCAATATCTATGTGAAAATATTATTTTTTAATGAATTTATAAATTATAAAATCATTTTACAATTATTTATAATAAATTTATAATTTATCTATTATTTTACAATTTGATAATAATTTATAATCTATATTATTATCAAATTATTTTATAATAAATTTATAAATTATTTTATAATATTATTAGTTATTTACTAATGATAATAATTTATATTATTAGTCATTAAATTCAATGGAAAAAAAACCACCTATGCCACCTCACCCCCGAATCCCACCACGAATGCCACCTATACAAATATTTCCCACATCAGCCAAAAAGCTGATGTCGATCTCTCCTCCTTTCTCCCTTCTCAATCATACTCTCAATAGCTAATCTTTTTGTTAATCCTACTCTATTTTTCCTCTTTCTTCCATAATTTCTTTCTTACCTCCAAAATCTATTTGATGATATTATTTTATAATAAATTTATATATTATAAAATTATTTTACAATTATTTATAATTTATAAATTATTTTACAATTTGATAATAATTTATAATTTTTATTATTATCAAATTATTTTATAAGTTATTTTATAATAAATTTATAAATTATTTTATAATATTATTAATCATTTACCAATGGTAATAATTTATATTATTAATCATTAAATTCAATAAAAACCGACTAATCACTCCTAAATATCGACATAAATGCTCTTCATCATATTTCATCCACATCATCTAAAAAGCTAATGTGTACCTCTCAATTTTGAGACCTCCTCCTTCACCAACATCTCTTTAATCCATATTTCTCATATTTTTTCCACAATTATTTTACTTCTTTCAATATCTATTTGATAATATTATTTTATAATAAATTTATAAATTATAAAATTATTTTACAATTATTTATAATTTTATAATTTATCTATTATTTTACAATTTAATAATAATTTATAATCTATATTATTATCAAATTATTTTATAATAAATTTATAAATTATTTTATAATATTATTAGTTATTTACCAATGGTAATAATTTATATTATTAGTCATTAAATTCAATGGAAAAAAAACCACATATGCCACCTCACCCCCGAAACCCACCCCAAATGCCACCTATACAAATATTTCCCACATCAGCCAAAAAGCTGATGTGGACCTCTCATCCTTTCTCCCCTCTCAATCATACTCTCAATATCTAATCTTTTTTAATCCTACTCTATTTTTTCTCTTTCTTCCACAATTTATTTCTTACCTCCAAATTCTATTTGATAACATTATTTTATAATAAATTTATATATTATACAATTATTTTATAATTTGATAATAATTTATAATTTATATTATTATCAAATTATTTTATAAGTTATTTTATAATAAATTTATAAATTATTTTATAATATTATTAATTATTTACCAATGGTAATAATTTACATTATTAATCATTAAATTCAATAAAAAAACCGACTAATCACTCCTAAATATCGACATAAATGCTCTTTATCTAATAATATTATTTTATAATAAAGTTATAAATTATAAAATTATTTTAGAATTATTTATAATATATTTATAATTTATAAATTATTTTACAATTTGATAATAATATATAATTTATATTATTATCAAATTATTTTATAACAAATTTATAAATTATTTTATAATATTATTAGTCATTTACCAATTGTAATAATTTATATTATTAATCATTAAATTCAATAAAAAAAACCAACTAATCACTTCTAAATATCGACATAAATGCTGTTTATTTAATCATCTTTTTATGGACAATTATATTGTTTCACTTATGGTGATTATGGTGAGTAATGATTTTATAC
>JBBPBS010000922.1:144337-169517 GCA_037974835.1 Cicer judaicum
AACACTAAATTTTTATCAATTAAATTATATATTTATAATTGAATGTTATTTTTTATTTTAATTTTTCTTATTATAATGATGATTTGAATGTTAAAAAATTAAGTATTGTATAAAATTAAATTATTTTTTAATAGAATTTATTTTTGGTACATATTAATATAACTATAATTCAATTGCACAAACAATTAGTTAAAACATTTAAATACCTAAAATTGATTTAAAGTATATGTAAATCTTTAATAAAATAAATTTCAAACTCTTGATGAAATATATTCAATAATTTTTTTTTACAACAACTTCTCATGCTCGCAATTAAAACATCATATTAATAAAACAAATAAATTTTGACTACGCTACAATATAATTCAACATTAACATTTTTTTTAAATAAAAAATATTAAAAGTTAATCATATTTTTAAATTTTTACATCTTATTTTTGGGTTTGTATTTTAAATTTTATTTCATCAAATAAATTCAAGTATCATTATATGTTGAAAAATAAATTGACAATTAAAGTTCAATGAGTCAAACAAATCATGCTCTCAATACGTAATCTTCTTCAATCCTACTCTATTTTTCCTATTTCTCCACAATTTCTTTAATACATCCAAAATCTATTTGATAATATTATTTTATAATAAATTTATAAATTATAAAATTATTTTACAATTATTTTTAATTTATAAATTATTTTACAATTTGATAATAATTTATAATTTATATTATTATGAAACAATTTTATAAGTTATTTTATAATAAATTTATAAATTATTTTATAATATTATTTTATAATATTATTAGTCATTTACCAATGATAATAATTTATATTATTAATCATTAAATTCAATAAAAAAAACCGACTAATCACTCCTAAATATCGACATAGATGCTTTTTATCTAATAATATTATTTTATAATAAATTTATAAATTATAAAATTATTTTAGAATTATTTATAATTTATAAATTATTTTACAATTTGATAATAATTTATATTTTATATTATTATCAAATTATTTTATAAGTTAATTTAGAATAAATTTATAAAGTATTTTATAATAAATTTATAAATTATTTTTAACATTATTAGTCATTCACCAATAGTAATAATTTATATTATTAATTGTGACACCCTAAACCCCAAATAATTTTTTTTTTCTTTTTTTTTCGTTTATAGAGAATATCACTTAATAATAAACATGTCACATAAATCTAAAATTCCATCAAACATAATGACATCGAAATCATAATATCAAACAACAAAATCCTTTTTGAAGTACACGTACTTATGTTTTAAATTCAGTGTGAATAAAGTCCCCACTCGATGTCACTATCAGAGCGGAAATTCCCAAAGTAAAAATATTCAAAATAACGTCAATACAATGCATATAAATAGAGTCTCCAAGACGTGACGGCTTCCGCCTCTCTGATGGTATTAGTCATCACCTGCAACTTCCAACTCGTCTGCGTCCGTCGCAAACGCCAAAAACAAATAACGAGGGGTGAGTATCGAAATTATGTAACAATATAAATATACGAGGAGAACACGCAAGCAATCAAATTATCACAATCTCAAAAAAAAAAAAAACAGTCAAATGTATAATATCAACGATTTATCAAATTCATTCACAATAAGACAATCACAATAATAAAATGCTATGCATGTCCCATACTCTATACTTCGTCATTTGGTACCATTCTACTCTGAAGTACTTGGTTAGGAGGCCTGATACTATGCCACTACAAGAGTGGACGGACAATTCATGAATGACCAAGTCCTCATAGATCCCCTCAACTCAACCCGAGACACATATACGCGACATTCGGGGTACTCTTGTGTTGCACGGTAGTTCCCGGCCTTAGGGAATAACCCACTAATCCACTTAGGAATTCCCCACTAGGTATACCCCCAAGGTCTATCAGTCTTACTTTACAGTTCGACTGTAGCCCTCCACGATCAAACTCATTCAGTTGTACTTCCCCAAATCACTAGGTTTGTTAGACCCTCCCTATATGGTGACAAAACAATCCTAACTCCAAAATCTACAACACATATCTCAGACTTACTCGATCATCACAACTCACTAAGTTTCAGTTTGACTTCACAATATTCATCATTATATATCTTTATCAGTCAATCACAATAAAATCACAATATTTGGTTTACACTACTCACAATACACAATCCAATTTTATCAATCACATAATAAAGAATTCAATAGGTGGTACATTGTAGTAATATCATAATTTCAATCAAATGACAAAAACATTCAATTATATATCATTCATACATTAACAATCAGCATAAGATTTCATAAAATCAAACAACATGCAATCTTGATATAAATTCACGATAATTCTATAGGTTGCTAAATTACATTTTAGTCCTCACTTTTACCATTCCCATTTTATTAATTAATTATTATTCTTCAATAGGGATCCACTGTACGTAGTAAGCCCCAAATGAACATTTGGGAATTTCGGCATTCCCGTTCATCTCACGTTATTTTATACTCATAAAATCGAACCTCATCTCACCCCTTACCTCGACTGAAGATTTCGTCTAATGAGTCTGATCTGCTCACGAGCCGTTTCTTTATCGGTCGTCGTCTCTAACAGTCCGCGAGAGAATTATAACCACACAATCACAAAATACAAATAAATTACTTACTATAAATAAATGAATAAATAATTAATAAAATAAATAATAAATTAATAACGAATAAATAAAGAATGAATAAATAAATAAATAAGAAAATGAATAAATAAAATAAATAATAAATAAACGAATAAGTAAATGAATAAATAATAAAATAAATAAATAAGGAAATAATAAATGAATAAGTAAATAAATAAGTAAATACGTTAATAAGTAAATAAATAAATAGATAAATAAATAATAAAATAAATAATTTAATTAAATTAAAAAAAAGTGACATGTGCAAGTTATTTGATTAAGAAATCAGCAAGAGTTAATTGATATTTGGACCATTTTATGCAATATCATTAGCAACTTTATCATTACAAAATAATTAAAATAAAAAGGACACATGTCTAGTTTAATAATTTAAACTTAATTTCAAAGTACTGCAGAGAAATCTAAATAGGTACAGAAAATATACTCACTTCATAGAGGAAAATAAATAGTACCGATGCATTTCTCCTATTTTTATAAGTGACTGGTATTCAAACATAATATAACTAATAAATAAAATATAGTTGGTATTTTTTTATTTTAATTACGAACCTAAATTATCAAATAAATATGGAAAGGGCGGTAACTCATTGTTTAAGGAAATTATTGAGTAATACATTAGTCGGTTAAGATGTGTCAAGGCGATCAAAATACAATAATCACAATCGTGCTTAAACTTGGATATATGACAAACTATTACAAAAATCCAAATGTTGCTTGTTATTGTCGCTAAATTTGTGAAAACATTGTTTCAGGAATATAGTTTAAATGGAAAGAAAATTGTTATTATAATTAAAAGGGAATGTTCATAATAGCACTAAAAATTCTGCCTATCACTACTACATATTTTGATCAAGGTACAGAGAGGAAAAATACCTTATAGTTTTGGTGGTGATGCAAGGTGGCTTGTGATCAAGTTACAAAGAGGAAAAATGCTTTATGATTTTAGTGATGATGCAAGATGGCTTTTGATTGAGTATAGAGATGAAGAATGTTTTATGACTTTTGTGATATGTAAGGCGACTGCTAATACTCCATTCCTAATGCGGCTCTGCTAATCTCCCGTTTCCTCTCTCTATATATATACCTAGCATTAGCCTAGGTTATTACTACTATAATAATAATTATAATTATAATTATAATTATAATTATAATTATAATTATCATTATTATAATAATAATAATAATAATAATAATAATAATAATTATTATTATTATTATCCTATTTTATTATAGCTAAAGATGACAACTAATGTAACAACATAAATTCACTCCTTGTATTATTATATATATAATTATTTATTTTAATTTATTTATTTTATGTAAGTCAAATATAGTTAATATTAATAATTTAAATCAATTGCTAAGGCAAACACACCAACACACCTAAAGAAATTAGAATACATATTAACACTCATAAAAAAGATAGTATTGTATCATTATACTATTTAAAATAAGATAATGAGAAATTGGGGTGTTACATTTCTCCCCCTGTTGAAGAAAATTTCGTCCTCGAAATTTACCTGACAGAAATAGTTCGGGATAAGAATCTCGCATCTGGCTTTCGACCTCCCACGTAGCACTTTCACCAGTAGCACCTCCCCAGACAACCTTAACCATTGAAATCGCCTTACCCCTTAATTCTTTGGTCTTTTGGTCCTCAATCCGTAGTGGTAAGGTCTCAAAAGTTAGATTCTCTTTTATTTGGACCTTGTCTGACTCAATCACATGTGAGGGATCGAAAATGTACTTGCGAAGTTGAGACACATGAAAGACACTATGGAGATTAGAAAGAGACAGAGGCAACGCGATCTGATATGCTACGTTACCGACACGTTTGAGAATTTGGTAGGGTCCTATAAACCGAGGTGTAAGCTTTCGCATTTTTAATGCCCGACCAACCCCAGTTGTTGGAGTAACTCTCAGAAATACATGATCACCTTGAAATTCGAGGTTTTTCTTTCTTTTATCATGGTAACTCTTTTGCCTACTTTGAGATGCTCTCATTTTTTCCTGAATCATTTTTACTTTATCAGTAGTTTGTTGAACAATCTCAGGTCCTAACACAAGGTTATCACTCGTCTCAAACCAACACAGAGGGGTCCTACATCTTCTCCCATACAAAGCCTCAAAAGGGGCCATTCCAATGCTAGAGTGGAAACTATTGTTATAGGTAAATTCTATAAGTGGCAAAAAGCTATCCCAACTTCCATTTTGTTCCAACACACAAGCTCTCAACAAGTCTTCTAGGGATTGATTGGTTCGCTCACTTTGACCATCTATCTGTGGGTGGTATGCTGAACTCATCCTAAGGTTCGTACCTAAAGCGCTTTGTAAACTTTGCCAAAACTTAGAGGTAAACCTAGGGTCTCTGTCTGAGACTATACTTGATGGGATTCCATGCAACTTCACAATTTTCTTTATGTATATTTCAGCTAACCTTTCCATAGAATAAGTTATGTTTATTGGAATAAGGTGAGCAGATTTAGTTAGTCTATCCACAATAACCCAAATGCTATCGTACCTTTTTGGAGTTCGAGGTAAGCCTACAACAAAGTCCATAGAGATGCTATCCCACTTCCATTCGGGAATGCTCAAAGGTTGCATCAAACCTGAAGGTTTTTGGTGTTCTACCTTAGATTTTTGGTAGGTCAAACAAGCATACACAAACTCAGCAACATCTCTTTTCATTTTAGGCCACCAAAATATCTTCTCGAGGTCCTTATACATCTTTGTGGCTCTAGGGTGAATACTTAGACAACTCATATGTCCTTCCTCTAAGATCATCTTTCTTAACTCCTCTACATCGGGAACACAAATCCGCTCCTTAAACCTCAAAATTCCATCCACACCTATTTTAAAGTCAGGTTCTCTCCCTTGGTCAATCGACTGTAACTTATCTAAAAGGTATAAATCCAACTTCTGACTCTTTTCAATCTCTTCCAATAGTCCACTAGTTATCTTCAACATTCCCAATTTAATACTTTGTGGTGTCACTTCACAAACTAAACTAAGGTCTCTAAACTGTTCCAACAACTCACTATGTTTAACCATTAAGACAGACACACTCAAAGTCTTCCTACTCAAGGCATCAGCCACTACATTGGCCTTTCCAGGGTGATATTTAAGCTCAAAATCAAAATCTTTAAGAAATTCCATCCACCTACGTTGTCTCATGTTCAACTCCTTCTGATCAAAAAGATACTTAAGGCTCTTATGGTCACTAAAAACCTCAAATCTAGATCCATATAAATAATGTCTCCACACCTTAAGTACAAAGACAACTGCTGCTAGTTCTAGGTCATGGGTAGGGTAGTTTCTCTCATGAATCTTCAGTTGCCTAAAAGCATATGCTACTACCTTTCCATCCTGCATAAGTACTCCACCTAATCCGGAACCACACGCATCACAATATACTACAAAGGGTTCACTCAGGTCAGATAATACTAAGATTGGTGCAGAGGTCAATCGTTTCTTAAGCTCTTGGAAACTATTCTCACAATGAGTATCCCACACAAACAATTCCCCTTTATGGGTCAACTTAGTCAAAGGTAAGGCCAACATGGAGAATCCTTCTATGAACCTACGATAATAACCTGCCAATCCTAGGAAACTCCTAATCTCAGTCACGAATTTAGGTGCTTTCCATTCTAAGACACTCTCCACTTTGGTAGGATCAACAGCTATTCCACCTTTTGAAATTATATGTCCTAGGAAACTTACTTCCTCTAACCAAAATTCACACTTAGAGAACTTGGCAAATAATTGTTTCTTCTTAAGGGTTTTCAAGACTATCCTTAGATGTTCACCATGTTCTTCCTTAGTCTTAGAGTACACTAAGATATCATCTATAAACACAACCACAAAAGAGTCTAGGTAAGGATGAAAGATCCGATTCATGTAATTCATAAACACTGCTGGTGCATTAGTCACACCAAAAGGCATAACCAAATACTCGTAATGGCCATAACGGGTCCTAAAGGCGGTCTTAGGGGTATCAGAAGGTTTCACTCCGATCTGATGGTAACCTGATCTCATATCGATCTTACTAAACACACATGATCCTCTCAATTGATCCATAAGGTCATCTATCCTAGGTAGCGGATACTTATTCTTGATTGTCACTTTATTAAGTCGACGGTAATCTATGCATAACTTCATAGAGCCATCCTTCTTCTTAACCAACAATACAGGTGCACCCCATGGTGAAACACTAGGCCTTATAAATTGTTTACCTAAAAGCTCTTCCAATTGTTTCTTAAGCTCAGACGATTCTAAGGGAGACATCCTATACGGTGCCATGGATATGGGTCCAATACCTGGTACAAGGTCAATGCTAAACTCAGTTTCACGCTCTGGTGGTAAACTAGTGACATCTTCAGGGAATACTTCAGGTAGAATGATCGGAATGTCATTTTCCATCTTGATCAGATCTTTATCAATGAGTGTTGAAGAACACAAATTCTTGAAATATTGACTCACTTCAATAAGTGGATTCAATACATGTTTCGGTAAAGCACTAAAGGCAATAGGAAGTAAACACTCTAAAAATATATAACAATCATGACTTTTCATCCCATGCATCCTCCCATTTTCCACATCTTGCCAAATTAGAACAATAACCGTCAGGCGTCTTCAGCTCTTTGATCCAACGATATTTATTTATTATTTTAATGTTTAGTTTAATTAATTGTTTTTCTTTATGTTTTAATATCTATTAATATTTTGGGTTGCTTCATTTTGGGTTTTTCTAATCCATGAGACTTATGACCACTCGGTGCTTGGATAGTTAGAAGGATGTAGTTTTCTCAATGGCTGGTTAGATCACCTTCATCTAAACTTCTTTAGCAGTTTTCACCTCAAATATTTTCATTGTTTCTGAATCAAGTTAGGCATGGCAATAATAGAGAAAACCATGTAAGTGGTCAAGACTTGGGAGCGAACAAACAGAGAAGGTATAATATTGTTAACTTTGAGCTTTGTTGTAAGTCTAAGATTGATCTCTATAAACATATCACCTATCACCTATCACTTATCACCTATCACTTATCACCTATCACTTAAGGATGGCAATTAGACCTAGACCCAATGGGTACTCGGAAAAAAAAACCATAATGGGTTATGTAAAAACCCGCATAATGGGTATGGGCACGGGTATGGGTAATTACCCGCAAAACTAAGTGGGTACGGGTACGGGTACTATAGTACCCACCTCGCCCCGCACCCCCACTTATATAAATATGTTATTTATTTATTTATTATATTAATGTTTAGTTTAATTAATTGTTTTTCTTTATGTTTTAATATCTATTAATATTTTGGGTTGCTTCATTTTGGGTTTTTCTAATCCATGAGACTTATGACCACTCGATGCTTGGATAGTTAGAAGGATGTAGTTTTCTCAATGGCTGGTTAGATCACCTTCATCTAAACTTCTTTAGCAGTTTTCACCTCAAATATTTTCATTGTTTCTGAATCAAGTTGGGCATGGCAATAATAGAGAAAACCATGTAAGTCGTCAAGACTTGGGAGTGAACAAATAAAGAAGGTATAATATTGTTAACTTTGAGCTTTGTTGTAAGTCTAAGATTGATCTCTATAAACATACATTCACGTCATGGCAATTAATTCCTACTGTAACTATGAAAGGAAACAAATGACTTTTTAGTTTTTAACAATTATAAATTAGAATAGAGGATCAAGCCCCAATAATTTAATTGAAACAAAAGTTCACAAATTGAAATGAAACTAACTATACAACAGAATATGCTTCATAGTCATTCAATTCATTTTAACTAAATAATTTATTAGGCATTCACTTACTCGTCAATTACAACTCACAACTCATACTTACATATCTTTACTCTATAGAATACTCTTAAGCAATTAACAAGTTCACACTTACTCAATCATGCAACTAGTAATAACTTTACATCAACCTAAAACTACTTAATAGTATCATAACCATTTAATCTCATGAATGTGACTATCATAAAATTCACAGCTAATGTTCTACATGTCGAATTGAACGCAACTCAATCATTTATTTTGTTCCCTCTATAATTTTCTTCTCCTAAAGTTTTGGACCATAAACTAACATACAGTCTTAATTGCAGCCTCTATATCACAACCCCTACAAGATCCACTAAGTTTCAACCACGCTTCCGTCGCGCCACTTTGATAAATCGATTTAGAACAATACTTGTGTTCTTGTGCAATATGCACATAATGTTTAGGTGAAGAAATATTTCGATCAAGATTCGAGTGGTGCATAAACTCACACACAATCTCTTGAGGCCTTCCGATACAGAAGTATCTCGGAGCCTCCAACTGCATGCTATTGTACTTCCTCGCATTTCTCCTATTGGGTTGACCGTTACATTATTCACTCAAGTAACACTATATGTGATATCCTGTCAAATGTAAGGGTCATCTCCAAATAACAAACACATAGCAAATATATAAATAAATTATATATTTCATTTAATAGTTAAAAATCAAAACGCACCAAATAGGGTTGTCAAATAAATTAATATTAAAATCTTTATTTAACAATACTATTTTATTATATGTTATTATTATCTTAGATTTTTACTTTTTTTTCATAACGAAGATAATAATAACATATAATAAAAGAGAGTTGTTAAATAAAATATTTATTAAATATTTTTTTACAACTCTATTTTATTATATGTTATTATTATCTTCGTTATGTATTTATATTTTTTAACGAAGATAATAATAACATGTTATTATTATCTTCGTTATGTAGTTGTACTTTATAACGAAGATAATAATAACATATAATAAAATAGGGTTGTCAAATAAATTAATATTAAAATCTTTATTTAACAACTCTATTTTATTATATGTAATTATTATCTTCGATTTTTACTTTTTTTTTCATAACGAAGATATTAATAAGATATAATAAAAGAGAGTTATTAAATAAAATATTTATTAAATATTTTTTACAACTCTATTTTATTATATGTTATTATTATCTTCGTTATTTAGTTATACTTTATAGCAAAGATATTATTATTATCTTCGTTATGTAGTTGTACTTTATAACGAAGATAATAATAACATATAATAAAATAGAGTTGTCAAATAAATTAATATTAAAATCTTCATTTAACAACTGTGACACCCTAAATCCCAAAATAATATATATAATATTCCTATAAAATTTGCAGCGGATAAATTAAAATATATTTCTAAGGAATTAAAAACTTTATATTTAATTTAGGATATCACGTTTCTCAAAAATAGAAATAAAAACACTTTAAATTTATTTTATCCATTAAAATAGTGCAATCTTGATAAGTTTGATTTAAGTATAATCACTTGATTTAATTCTAAAAACTTACTAGTACTTCTAAGGCTTTCATAAAAGATTTCTGTTCAAATTAAATAAGTAAAATACAAATTAAAACCCTTGTTCCCGATATCACCTATCAGAGCGGGGTTTCTCCCAACTTGAACTTCAAGACTCATTAACGTGTAATAATTGCGATTTCGCAAACGCAGGGCCCAATCAGTCAAACACAAACAACGAAGGAGGTGAGTTTTGAAATCATGTTAATAGTATAATATGAGTAAGAAGAACACGCAACAATTATAATAGAACCGTATCATAATCACGTTACGATATATCAAAATATTTAATTAAATAGTATCATACTATAACATCAAAGTCACTCAAGTAAAATAATTATCTCATTATAATATGCATCAAATCATCTAATTAATATTACCTTTGAAACACAATAATCACAACAAAACAATCACAAGGAAATGCAATGCTATGCATGAGCTTAGAATCTACTTCACAATGTGATACCATTCTAACTCTAAAGTACTTGGTTAGGAGGCCATGATACTATGCCACTACAAGAGTGGGCGGACAATTCATGAATGGCCAAGTCCTCATAGATCCCCTCAACTCAACCCGAGACACATATACGCGACAGTCGAGGTAAACGTGTGTTGCATGGTAGCTCCCAACATTTGGAGTGCTACCTCTAAGTCACCTAAGAATTCCCCACCGAAAACCTCCAAGGTCTAACAATCTTGCCTTAAGGCTCGACAGCAGACCGCCACGATCAGGCTCATTCAGTTGTACTTCCCAAGAATCACTAGGCTTGTCAGGCCCTACCTATATGATGACAAAATAATCTTCACAATTCACAATATTTATTTTCTCCCCCGTTAGCTTAGACTACTCCATTAAGAGCACCATATTTAAGAATCATCACTATCACATCAAGTATGGGGTACTTCAATATTTTCATCACAATTTTATAATATCATTAATCATAAATAATCATGATCATCGTATAAACTCATCACAATTTTATAACATCACTATCATCAATCAAAAATCATCATTATCATCACGTAAGCATATATCAAACCATGCATCCATATTTTATTATCACATCACATAATTTCATCTAAGCAAACATGTGTACGTAATTTCATTCAACATCCAACATCACAATAATAACAAATATCAACTACCACACAAGTATCGAAAATTAAATCAATCAACACCTTATAAAAATTTCTATTTCACATTTTAATCTCACAATTCTCAAATTTCAAATTAATCAATTTATCTCTCAAAGGGCTACTGCCGTACGTAGCAAGCCCCAGATGAATTGTTGGGAAATACGGTTTTCCCGTTCATCTCACAATATATTACACTCATGAATTCAAACGCTCTCTCACCCTTTACCTTATTTTGACGCTTTCACACACAAATACAATTCCACGAGCAACAAATATTTGTTCATTGACTCTTTGTCCTTCAATCGATCTAACTCGATAGTTTATGGGTAAACGTTAAAAATAAATTATGAAAAAATACTCTAAAAACTAAATTCGAAATTCGGTCAAGAAAAATTACCATAAATCAGAAACCCAATAAGTGGATAATATAGCCACTTTTCATACGGTCGTTTTGGCGTTGGTTTCACTCAAATCGGACTTACGGTGAAGGAGAACGATGCAAAATAACGAATTTCAAATTTGGATGAGAACGGAGAAACTTTTACGGAACAGTTATCGATCACCAGTGTCAAAAACGATAGGTTGTTGTTGTTTTTGCTCTTTGATTTTATGGCTGCCCTTCCAACTCCTTTCCCTTCTTTGGTTTGTTTTATTTTATTAACAATTAGGATTCATATATGAATGAAACCCATTGGTCTCCTTTTAGATTTTACTTATTTTATTTTATTTTATTTTATTTTTTTTTTAAAACACAATTTCATTAATAAAGTATAATTACTCTTTCAAAACTAATAATTTATAAATAAAAATAATTAATTTTTTAAAATACATTAATAATAAAAATCTTATTTAAAATTATCCCTATAATAATATTTAGTTTTTTTTTCAAATACTCAAATTAAAATATTACCATCATTAGAGAATAGTCGAAATTATTAAATAAATAAATATAATATCACTTTATATTAATTACTAAATCTTATTAAATATATATAAAATCACAATGTCATAGCAAGTATATAAAAATAAAGTAAATCAAAGACAATATCACCACGATATCAAGATAATTATTTATAGAATAAACCATTAAAATAAGATATGTTTAGAAATAATTAAAATAAGAGATACTTAAAAATGATTAAAATATAAGTATGTACACACTTAACATTAGTCAAACATACAAGAAAATATCATATTAATTACCAACTCACATATACACTTAAAATCATATAAAATCTTGTTCTTTAAAATATTACACTAAAAATACTTTTATTTTTAGAAAAATATATAAAATAATAAAACAAAATATTTATTATTTATATTGCTCGTTAAATATAATATCTATCAACCCATCACATCATAGAAAGCATCCCTATAACGAAAATTACTCACAAAATTTATCAACATATATTCTAAAATAATTTTAACATCAAATTAATTATTTAAAATCCTATTTAATTAATAACATAGTTTATTATCAAATTTAGGGTGTTACAATTCTCCCCTTGTTAAAGAATTTCGTCCTCGAAATTTGTGATGAGTGAACTAATATCTAACTTACCACCCTCAAGATAGAAACTTAGTCTATAAATATATTTAAGACATTCAATCTCCAATTGAGCACAACATGTAAAAAATCAACTAACATAGCATGATAGACTAACATGAAAAAATAAATCAATTAAACACAACATTTATCATTCAATTATGAAATAAAATGTCAATCACATTTGTCATTCAATTATGAAATAAAATACCATAGAGTTGCTCACTGTAATTTACATATAAAACATAACATATAGATTTTGTCAATAATAACGTAGTTCATTTAGTTTGGTTAAATGAAATACATTCCAAGTACGTTGTCAATTTCAACTATTTCTTTCAAATCAAATATTACTAGTTTTACTACTTAAAATAAAGTCTAAATCATATCACAAAACATTTAACAAATTTAACTTATGCTTGACAAAGAGATTAACTTTTTAAATTATTAAATACATCAACCAACTTAATAACACTATAATAGAATTACAATCAATTACTCTATAAAAATATATTATATATATAATCAAGGCAAAAATAATGATAGAGATACTATTCCCTAATAACATATATTTAATAATTAAATTCATTCAATTGATATAAGCAATGACCATATTTTTTAACTATTTAAAAAATATAATTAAAAGGTACTTCTAACAAAATAATGAGTTATCGTTGTCTCTTTTATTGACGATGAGTCATCGGGGTAGCTAGTCCCTTCTACTCATGTAGTCAACTACTTAAGGAACTATAACTGCAATCATTCAAATTCAAATATGGATAATTAAAAGTATCTTTAACGTGGTTCAAGACTGCGAAGGCGGCGCCACAACTCCTACTCCTTACTTCAAGTTAAAAATTCAATTAATTACACCTTTACAATAATTTATTTGTAATTTACTACTAGTTACAACAACAAAATAAAAGTCACTAACATCAATATATAACCAATAATTCAATTGAAGGAATATAAAACTATTTAACATTTAGATGCTCTCGACTACTCTAATTCTATACACCAATTCCCAACAATTAGAACACTTGAAACACAAACAATTTAATATTTACATAATCATATACATTCAAATAATTAATCCAAAAAGTAGTACCAAGATTTTACGTTCATCTCATAACTTAAAGGATGATTCTAAAAATTAAACATATTCTCATAGAGGTCTAATTGCTCCAAATTAATCACGATTAAATTTTCTTTTGAATTAACCATCACTTAAAAGTTACAACAAATGGAAGCATATATAGATTTTCCAAGTAGAAGATAAGATAAATAATTATTTACTAGAAGATACAACACATTACCAAACCAAATTGAATCAGGTGGTGCAAAAGCCACTTTCAAGGTTACACATCATTCTAAAAATTGATTTCTTGACTTAAATTATTATAAAAAAAATCACTAACCATTTAACACCCAAAAAAATATCATTGAGAATTTCAAATTTTCCTTTAAATTATTTTTCAATAATTAAAGTGTGAACTACATATTTTTGATAACGACAAGACCACCGATTATGGACAATGCAACAAGATCAAAAAGAAGATCAAAATGTCTTCACAATAAGCTCCAAAGTCCAAATAATAAATGATAGAATGTAAAGGTATATGACACAAATCAATAGTTCAAATACTTGATAACAATTTATATGTACATATGCATTTAACATATTTTCAAAAGTCAAAACAACATTAATAAAACATTTAAAATCATATTTTTGACTAAGTACAAAAGTGTATTCGAATACACCATGTTGTATTCGAATACAACTTAAGTCAGAGGCAAAAATTTAAATGTTGTATTCGACTACACACATCTGTAGTCGAATACAAGTTAAGTCAGTGGCAAAATTTCTTTTTGTGTATTCGACTACACACATATGTAGTCGAATACAAGCTAAGTCAGTGGCTAATTTTACTAATATGTATTCGACTACACCAATGTGTATTCGAATACAAGATGAAAATTTTGAATATTTTTGAACGTTACAAAGAGGTGTATTCGAATACACATATCCTGTATTCGAATACAACTGGAAACATTACAATTTTTCAGAATTGGGATGGCTCTAGAACATTGTAATTTTTCATCAAACCTCTTGGATCAATGGCCACGAATCTGAAGGGATGTTTATGGAGTATAAATACCCCATAACTTCATATCAAAGGTGAACAATCCTTGAATCCATGCATTGAACAATTTTGAACAAAATTCTGATTTCATACTAAGTACTTGCATTCCATTTTCATATCATTGTATAAAGTTCTCAAGTACTTGGATTGCTATTGAGTTGTTTATCAATATACCACATCTTAGACTCATTCAAACCTTATTTTATCATTTGTAAAAGATAGCCTCATCGAAGATAGTGGTGTGCTATCTTAGAAGAATTGTTAGAAGTTTGTAGCAAGAATCCCAGGGTGGGAGTTGTACATTTTCTGACAAGTATTGAATTAATCTCTTGTGGTGTGCAAGAGGACTGGACGTACCCTTGGTTATAAGAGGAACCAGTATCACAAGAATATGAGTTGTTTCGAATGCAGCCCGGAGAGTCTATTCTAGACCTGCATAAAAGGTTCTCTCATTTGACCAATCACTTGACAGCACTTGGAAAAGTCTTCACCAATGATGAATTAAATCTAAAAGTACTAAGATCATTGACAAGGGCCTGGCAACCAAAAGTGACAGCAATATCTGAAAAGAAAAGCCTATCCAAAATGTCTCTTTCTGCACTATTTGGAAAACTTCAAGAGCGCGAAATCGAACTTGGAAGGCTAGAACAAAATGAAAGTCAAGAAAAGAAGACCAAAAATATTGCTCTAAAGACCGAATCAAGAGAACAAATCAAAAACGACGATTCAGATGAAGATGAAAATATTATCCTTCTTGTTAAGAAATTTGGTAAGTTTCTTAAAAATGATAGAACATTCAAAAAGAAAAGCTTCAAGAAGAAAGATAATTCTACATCAAATCAAAACTTCACCTGCTTTGAATGTGGAAAACAAGGACATATTAAAGCAAATTGCCCAAACCTTGCTAAGAAGAATGCCATCAAAAAGAAAGAATTCAAGAAGGCATACATAGCTTGGGAAGACAACGAAGTAAGTTCATCTTCTGAAACAGAAAGTGAAGAATGCGCCAATGTTGCACTAATGGCCTCGCATCAATCAGATGATGAAGAAGAGGTTAGTAATATAGACTCTCCTCATTATAATAAAACTAATAGTGAATTAATTAAAGAATACAATGATGCTCAAAATGCAATAAATGAATTACTTATTGAATGTAAAAATCTGTGTAAACTAGTGTCAACACAAAAGAAACAAATGACAAGTTTACAAGAAAAAGTTGACATTATGGACAAAAATTCTGAAAAACTAAAACAGAATATTACATGCAATAAATGTGATTCCCTCTCCTTCAAAATTGTACAATTAAATAGAATGATTGAACGATACGAAAAGGGACAATTAGGATTGGAAAATGTCTTAAATATGCAAAGATACTCAAATGATAAAAGTGGTCTAGGATATTCAAAATTTGATAAACCAAACTTGAACAAGACTATTTTTGTTAAAGCAAGTAATCAATCTAATCAAGAAAAAACTATAGTTATGAAAAAGGATGATCTTTATAAAAAGAAAATTATTCAAAATAAATTTCATACATATGCTACTAATAGTAGATTTAATCCTACTTGTTCTTATTGTGTTCTTCATGGTCATACACCTAATACATGTCACATTAGAAACATTAGTGTTCCAAGTGGGCATTACATATGGTTAAAGAAAGGTACTAACCATCAAGGACCCAAAGCACATTGGGTACCTAATAAAGTTTGATTTCAATTTTGTAGGTATGCAAGCAAGATACTTCAAATATGTGGTACTTAGATAGCGGATGCTCCAAACATATGACGGGTGATGTGACAAAATTTTCAGTCTTAACACTTGGGTCAAAGGGACATGTAGTATATGGAGACAATAACAAAGGAAAAATTTTAGGCATTGGAAAAGTCGGTACAGCACCATCCCCCTCAATTAAAGATGTCTAATATGTTGAAGGTCTAAAACACAATCTCATAAGCATCAGCCAGCTTTGCGACAAAGGGTACAAGATAGTTTTTAATAAAGATGAGTGCATCATCCAAAATGAATCTACAAATGAAACTCAATTTGTCGGTAAGCGTTTCAAAAACATTTTCATACTTAATCTTGACGATTTATCCTTAAAAATGAAATGTCTTTTGGTAAGCGACAATAATGATGCTTGGCTATGGCATAAGAGATTTGCTCATATTCACATGGATCATTTAAACAAATTGGTCAAGCATGATCTTGTTGTAGGCTTACCAAAAATGAAATTTATAAAGGATAAATTGTGTGACGCATGTCAAAAAGGCAAACAAACAAAAAGTTCTTTCAAACCTAAAAATGTCATTTCAACCTCTAGACCACTACAATTGATACATATGGACTTGTTTGGTCCATCAAGAACCAAAAGTCTTGGTGGAAACTCATATGGACTAGTTATTGTTGATGATTACTCAAGGTTCACCTGGACCTTATTTTTGGCAAGTAAAAATGAAGATTTTAACGCATTTAAAAACTATGCCAAGCTAGTCCAAAATGAACAATTTGCCAAAATTGTATCAATTAGAAGTGATCATGGAAGAGAATTTCAAAATACTTCATTTGAAGAATTTTGTGAAGAAAATGGCATTTTCCACAATTTTTCTGCACCAAGGACACCACAACAAAATGGGGTTGTTGAAAGAAAGAACAGATCCTTGATAGAGCTCGCTAGAACTATGCTAAGCGACTCAAATCTACCAAAATATTTTTGGGCAGATGCTGTAAACACGGCGTGTTATGTTTCCAACCGGGTAATCATTAGGCCAATTCTTAAGAAAACCCCTTATGAACTTTACAAAGGAAGAAAACCCAATATCTCTCACTTCCACATTTTTGGATGCAAATGTTTTGTGTTAAATAACGGTAAAGACAATCTTGGTAAATTTGATGAAAAAGCTAATGAAGGTATATTTCTCGGTTATTCTTTATCTAGTAAAGCATTTAGAATTTTCAATAAAAGAACTTTAGTAGTTGAAGAATCAATGCATGTAACTTTTGGTGAAACTAACTCCATGAAAGAAGAAAATATTATTTCTTGTGATGATGATGTTTTTGAAAGCAATGATCCAAGCAAAGAAATTCAAACTACTCAACCAAATCAAGAAAGTGAAGTCAATACTAAAAGGCAAAGTGATGATCTTCCTAAAGAGTGGAGAACCCATAGATATCACCCAATTGATAATATCATAGGTGATATCAATAAAGGAGTCACAACAAGATTAAAACTGCAAGATGCTTGTTTAAACATGGCATTTGTTTCACAAATTGAACCCTCCAAAATTGGTGAAGCACTTAAAGATGATCAATGGATACTTGCCATGCAAGAAGAACTCAATCAATTTGAAAGAAGCCAAGTATGGGAACTTGTTCCTAATCTTGGAAATAAACACATCATTGGTACAAAATGGGTGTTTAAAAATAAACTAGATGAGAATGGCATAGTGGTTCGCAACAAAGCTAGATTGGTCGCTCAAGGATACAATCAAGAAGAAGGAATAGATTCTGACGAAACATTTGCTCCGATAACAAGATTAGAAGCTATACGGTTACTACTAGCATATGCTTGTTCCATGAATTTTGAGTTATATCAAATGGATGTAAAGAGTGCCTTCTTAAATGGATACATAAATGAAGAGGTGTCAAACAACCTCCTGGGTTTGAAGATTCCAAAAATCCCTCACATGTCTACAAATTGAGAAAAGCTCTGTATGGTCTAAAACAAGCTCCAAGAGCTTGGTATGACAGATTAAGCACCTTTTTATGTGCACGAGGGTTTGACAAAGGGGAGGTTGATAAAACGTTATTTGTCAAAAGAGATAATGGCCACACTTTATTGGTTCAAATTTATGTTGATGATATAATATTTGGATCAACCAACAAGGACATATGTGAAGAATTCTCTTCAACAATGCAAGGAGAATTCGAAATGTCCATGATGGGAAAATTAAAATACTTTCTTGGACTTCATATCAAACAACTTGAGCACGGAATCTTCATCAATCAAGCAAAATATTGTAAAGAATTACTAAAGAAATTTGAAATGGAAAATTGCAAAGAAAGTACAACTCCAATGATCTCCGAAATATATGTCGATAAAGATGAATCAGGAATTTCAATCAACATATCCAAATATCGAGGTATGATTGGATCATTATTATATCTAACAGTCAGCTGACCAGATATTATGTTTAGTGTTTGTCTGTGTGCAAGATTTCAGGCAGATCCGAAAGAATCACATCTAGTAGCTGTTAAAAGAATTATGAAGTATCTAAAAGGAAAGACAAATGTAGGCCTATGGTATCCGAAGGGTAGCATATGTAGCCTAGTTGGATACTCCGATTCAGATTATGCGGGATGCAAAACAGACCGTAAAAGCACTAGCGGCACGTGTCATGTCTTAGGAAATGCACTAGTTTCATGGTCTTGTAAAAAGCAAGCCTGTGTTGCACTAAGTACTGCTGAAGCTGAATACATTGCAGCAGGAAGTTGTTGTGCCCAGATTCTTTGGCTCAAACAGCAATTACATGACTATGGAGTAGATCTCGGATGCATTCCCTTAAGATGTGATAACACAAGTGCTATAAACATCTCAAAGAATCCAATCATGCATTCAAGAACTAAACACATCGACATCCGACATCATTTTTTACGGGATCATGTGCTTAAAGGTAATGTTGAGGTAACATTTGTTGATACACACAATCAATTGGCTGATATATTTACAAAACCACTACCTAAAGACTCATTTTATAATATTCGAAGAGAACTTGGTATTTTGAGTGAAAATGATCTTTAACCATTGAAAGATATACATAGTTTGACATATCTCCTAATTCTTGTTGATTATTGATTTTTGATATATGAATTTGTGTATTACATGATGCAATTTTCATAAAAAACTGTGTTTTAAAGCAAAATAGTACTTATGTAGTCGAATACCAATACCTGTATTCGAATACATATTTTCCAGATTTCCTGTATTCGAATACATCCTATGTGTAGTCGAATACACATTCCCAGAAAAATGTGTAGTTGAATACAAGAAGGTGTAGTCGAATACACCTTCGCGTTTTTGCCCAGGTATAAAAGCTAATTCGCAGATTTAGGGTTATTTTGTGCTTTTGTATTCGAATACAGCTCCCATTCCTTCTCTCTTCTCTCAACCAAACTCATCCATCCTCCTTTCCCTTCGTTACCCATTCACCCAACCCAGCAAAATTAATTACTCTTTACTTCCTTCTTGCCATTACTCTTCAGATTTCTCACAAAGTTCACATTTTCTCTAAAACCCATTTTTCTCTAAAAACCCATTTTCACCAAAAATCTCCTTTCTCACCATGGATGCTCGCAAACGAGGACCACGAACCAAGCATGCAACAGTAGGTCCCTCACGAAAACGCACCAGGAATCCTAACATCACGGATCTATCGCGGCTTCTACACACACCGGAAGAAATTGATTGTTTTCGCACATTCTACTCTAACAAGCGGCTTATTGTCCCAAAGTATGGTACTTTAAACTCTTTTTCTGATTTTAAATTTCCTGCGTTGCTCAAAGCACAACATGTTGAAGAGTTTATAGGTTACAAAGGTCCAATTTATCCAGATTTAGTTAGGGTTTTTTATTGCAATCTCATGCAAGAGGGAAAATTGATATCTCTCGAGTTAAGGGTAAAACCATCCGACTAACTACCAAAACCATTGGAGAAATTCTGAATATTCCTTTTAATGGTGAAAAGTTTTGTCCAAACAAACTGTGTGAATGCGGTGATATTTCTAAGTATGATGCGTATGTTTCCCTTTGTTGGTATGATAGATGTACCATGGAACAAAAGAGAGCTCAGGCAGGTTCCAAATATGCCCAGCAACGGTATGGAGTGGGCAATCTTACTGTTGACTATCGGCTTCTGCACTATTTTCTTAGCTACATTCTGGTGCCGAAGGCTGGAAATTACTCTCAAATTTCAGAATTTGAGCTGCAAATTATGAATTTCATGTATGAAGGTCGTCAACTTAATTGGGCATATTTTGTGAAATCTGTTATGTTTGGATCTCGTGAGGCAATTGGCTTACCATATGCAAAGGAAGTTTCTTGGATTTTGGAACACTTTGGTGTGGACTTCTCTGATGAAGTTATGTTTACACCTACAAAAGAAAATATGTTGGATTTAGGAGTCTTGCCTAGCATGCGGATCATCTAGAATGAGGAGCTTGAAGCTTTTGTGCATAAAGGTGATTCTGGTCAACCATCTGATGCCGCACATGATGATAATGCTGGACCCTCAAATGCTGCTCAAGACAATCAAGATGGCGAGGAAACTGCGTCTGATGATGACTATATCTCAAATCAAATGATCATGACTCGCCTTGATTCTTTCCATACCTTCTTCGAAACTCAATTCAACAATTTGACCACTTCTATTGACACTCGCTTCAACAATATTGAAACTACTATTGCTCGCAGTCATGACGCTCTTTCTCAAGACATTAGTAACTTATCAGATAAAATTGATCATTTCCACATTCCAACAGATTTTGATTAAGTTCCTTAAGTTGGCATGTATTTGTCCTACTTTAACATTTTGCATTATTTATTACTGTGATATTTGTATTGATCATGACTCGCCTTGATTCTTTCCATACCTTCTTCGAAACTCAATTCAACAATTTGACCACTTCTATTGACACTCGCTTCAACAATATTGAAACTACTATTGCTCGCAGTCATGACGCTCTTTCTCAAGACATTAGTAACTTATCAGATAAAATTGATCATTTCCACATTCCAACAGATTTTGATTAAGTTCCTTAAGTTGGCATGTATTTGTCCTACTTTAACATTTTGCATTATTTATTACTGTGATATTTGTATTGCTCTAATTCCGACTTGTTATTTATTAACCTTTATGATGTTATTTCTTTTATGATATCCTTCTTGTTCACTTATATTACGTTTGTGTATGCTTATATTCACAACTTGTATGTCTCTTTTTCTATTTTTAATAACGTGTCACTTTTTAATTGAATGTGCTTAAGTCTCATGAATTCTGTAAGTAGCTTTCCAATAATTATTCATATATACTTGTGTTGTGAGAATCCACGGATTCTTTAATTACTAGTTATCATTTTTTTTCTTCTTTTTGATCATGTCAAAAGGGGGAGAAAATTTGGTATTGTTGTTGCATTTCAAATCTTGTAGGTACTCAAAAACAATTTTTTATAAAACGAGGAAGTATGCATATATTACGGGGGAGCAATGATTTCAACTATACACTCTCTTCACAACAACAACATTTTGTCATAATCAAAAAGGGGGAGAATGTGAACTACATATTTTTGATAACGACAAGACCACCGATTATGGACAATGCAACAAGATCAAAAAGAAGATCAAAATGTCTTCACAATAAGCTCCAAAGTCCAAATAATAAATGATAGAATGTAAAGGTATATGATACAAATCAATAGTTCAAATACTTGAGAACAATTTATATGTACATATGCATTTAACATATTTTTAGAAGTCAAAACAACATTAATAAAACATTTAAAATCATATTTTTGACTAAGTACAAAAGTGTATTCGAATACACCATGTTGAATTCTAATACAACTTAAGTCAGAGGCAAAAATTTAAATGTTGTATTCGACTACACACATCTGTAGTCGAATACAAGTTAAGTCAGTGGCAAAATTTCTTTTTGTGTATTCGACTACACACATATGTAGTCGAATACAAGCTAAGTCAGTGGCTAATTTTACTAATATGTATTCGACTACACCAATGTGTATTCGAATACAAGATGAAAATTTTGAATATTTTTGAACTTTACAAAGAGGTGTATTCGAATACACATATCCTGTATTCGAATACAATTGGAAACATTACAATTTTTCCGAATTGGGATGGCTCTAGAACATTGTAATTTTTCATCAAACCTCTTGGATCAATGGCCACGAATCTGAAGGGATGTTTATGGAGTATAAATACCCCATAACTTCAGATCAAAGGTGAACAATCCTTGAATCCATACATTGAACAATTTTGAACAAAATTCTGATTTCATACTAAGTACTTGCATTCCATTTTCATATCATTGTATACAGTTCTCAAGTACTTGGATTGCTATTGAGTTGTTTATAAATATACCACATCTTAGACTCATTCAAACCTTATTTTATCATTTGTAAAAGATAGCCTCATCTAAGATAGTGGTGTGCTATCTTAGAAGAATTGTTAGAAGTTTGTAGCAAGAATCCCAGGGTGGGAGTTGTACATTTTCTGACAAGTATTGAATTAATCTCTTGTGGTGTGCAAGAGGACTGGACGTACCCTTGGTTATAAGGGGAACCAGTATAAATCTTGAAGAGTCCATTTACTTACTGCAATTTATTATTAAGTCTTTTCTTAAACTAGATAATTCAACTACCATATCACTAAAAACAAGAAAATTTATCAACACCTAATTCACCCCCCCTCTTAGGCGTACTTCTGTACCTACATAAAGTCTAAATAAAACAACTAAGATAAATCACGTTTCTAAATACAATACAAATAGAATAAATCACATATATTTTTAAAATTATAAAATTTCTAAAAATTCATTCCTACTTTAATCATCAAAAACACATTTCTAAATAGTTAATCACTGTAAAAATTATTATTTTCAACAAATATTTTGAAATAAAATTTAAACTATATAGATCGATAGATAGGAAATTTTACAATTAATTAACACTTCTAAAATAGTTCCAGTTTATTTTCTTATTTTATCAAACTAAAAAAAATTGTATGTTTATATACATTAAAGTAGTGCACATGACACAAAACATAAGACATATGATAATGATTATGAATTACACTAATTCATAAATCTACAAAATAGTAGCCTCCTCTCACACTAACTACTCAACATGCTTATAGATACATCCCTCAGTTTCTATCAAGCCACAAAATTGGTCCAAAACATAACACATCATCAATTTTAAGGATTTTGGTGTTTTGTTCTAATCTTAAAAATTGAGTCTCAAATAAAAATTGCAATTTATAATTAATAAAAAAAAATTGATAAAATAAATTTTAGTTTTTATACGCATACTAATTTAAATGATGCACTCTACAGATATCAATCTAGATGATGCACTCTACACATACCAATCTAATGCATACCATTTTATTATGTTAATTCATATAACAAAAAAAAAAATCTACTTGTAAAATACATCAATTATAGAATCCAAAATTTAGATAATTTTTCAAAAAGAATTTCACAATTGAGAAGATTTTTAAAACTTTGTTTTTTATTTTTTTTTTCCCCTTCTTTTCCCTCTCTTTCTCAATTAATAGACATTTTATCATTAGTACTATTGTAAAACACTCAAGAGTTCTTAAACTCTAAAAATCTAACATTGAGTCAAACTCTAATAAGTTTATAATATCATAATCAGAAAATCAATTATTTCAAATAAATATCCCAACACTCTCACGATTCAATATTCATACCAGCCCCCTAAACCAAGATAACAACAACTCTTTTCAATTTTCTTAAAAACAAGACATAGTAAAATATACTATAAATTTTAAGCTGTTTTAAACATTAAGTAAAATCAGTAGCATAGAATTATTGTTATTTTATAAATCAACAAAAATTCAACTCAATTTAATTTTTTTTTCTTTAAAATAATCAAGAGTAATTAAAACAAAAGTTAGTTTTATCATACAAAATAAATAAACTTTAACTCCTTCAAAATTTCATTTTTTTTAAATTATAAATTCTATTAACCTCTAATATTCAAGAATTAATATTGCTAATAATATGAATTTCATAATATCTAAATCATAACGAACATTCTAAATTGTTTTTAAAACCAATATCAAAACTCTACTCATCTAGATACAACCATCAACACTTTCAAGTGATTTAAAGTTAACATTCACGATTTAAAATTAATTTTTTTTTTAACTCAAACCAACATAAAATAAAAATAATAAATTTATAGTCAAAATTAAAACTATAAATGTAAGAAACATATTTCCTATCTAACTCAAAGTTTAGAAAAAAACATCTTTTTTTCTCTAAATTGAGTTTCAACATAATAATAATAATTTGTACCTAGTAAAAGTCAATACTTGAAGTTTTAAAAGTATAATCCATATGGAAATCAATGTTTCAGTCAATTAGTTATTATATCAAACACCTTAAACAAATACATATCCTCGATTTTTACTTTTTTTTTCATAACGAAGATAACAAATAACATATAATAAAATATAGTT
>JBBPBS010000922.1:192403-209658 GCA_037974835.1 Cicer judaicum
AAATCTTTATTTAACAACTCTGTTTTATTATATGTAATTATTATCTTAAATTTTTACTTTTTTTTCATAACGAATATAATTATAAGATATAATAAAAGGGAGTTGTTAAATAAAATATTTATTAAATATTTTTTTACAACTCTGTTTTATTATATGTTATTATTATCTTCATTATGTAGTTATACTTATTATTATATTCGTTAAGTAGTTGTACTTTATAACGAAGATAATAATAACATATAATCAAATAGGGTTGTCAAATAAATTAATATTAAAATCTTTATTTAACAACTCTATTTTATTATATATAATAATAAGATATAATAATAGAGAGTTATTAAATAAAATATTTATTAAATTTTTTTTACAACTCTATTTTATTATATGTTATTATTATCTTCGTTATATAGTTATACTTTATAACGTAGTTAATAATAACAAGTTATTATGATCTTCGTTTTGTAGTTGTACTTTATACCGAAGATAATAATAACATATAATCAAATAGGGTTGTCAAATAAATTAATATTAAAATCTTTATTTAACAACTCTATTTTATTATATGTAATTATTATCTTTATTTAACAACTCTATTTTATTATATGTAATTATTATCTTTATACATCATTATAATCACATAAACGAATCAAAATAAATTTACTTTTTATTATCATATCACATAAACACGTCTAATCAATCACATACATAAAATTCATTCAACATCTAATATTACAATAATATCAAATATCACACATTTAATTAAATAAATAAAACATCACAATAATATCAAATACCACACATATAACGAAGTTAAATAAATCAACACCTATCCCCTATCCCCTATCGCCTATCGCTTATCCCCTATCGCATATCCCCTAATCCCTATCCTCTATCCCCTGTCACCTATCCCCTTTCCCATATATCCCCTATCCCCTATATCCTCTATCCCCTATATCCTTTCCCCTATCCCCTATATCCTTCATCCCCTATCCCCTATCACCTGTCCCCTGTCCCCTGTCCCCTGTCCCCTGTCCCCTGTCCCCTATCCCCTATTCCCTATCCCCTATCACCGGTCACCTTTCACCTATCAACTATCCCAAATTTTGGTATTGAGTGAGTGAAATGCCAAAAATATATTTTTGGAAATTGGATTAAAATTATTTGTCGGAAAATTATTTATATATGTTACAAAGAATTTAATACCAGACAATTTTGTTAAAAATATCTCAGGTTGCTGAAAATTTGAGTTGCAACGAGAGTAAATATTTTTATCAAAATAGTTTGAGATGTGAGTGAAGTGATGTGTGGAAGAGTTGTTAGATATTCGTTTGGGTTTGGTTTTAAGTATAATATATATATAGGTATATTTATTATTATAAGTATATATATATATATATATATATTAATATAAGTTATATATATATATATATATATATTAATATAAGTTATATATATATATATGTCTGTTAGAAAGAAGAAAACAAAAGGAAAACAAAAGAGAAACAGAGGAAGAAAAAAAAGGACCAAACGTCCTTGCCTCTCGAAGCTTGCTTCTTTTTCCTTCTTCCATTTTTATTTTCGTTGCTTTGTTTTGCTTCAAAAAGAGAAACCCATGGCTTGGGGTGAGAAGACAAGGATTTCCCAGCTTCTTCCTTCTTCCCGGATTCGAAAACGGTGTTAGGGATTTCAAAACCGTCAAACACAAACCTCCTCATTTCATCTAGATCTAAACTTCGTTTCGCAAAGAGATAGAAGGGAAAGTTGCTCACTACCACGCTACGGTGCTAGGGAACCAACTTTGGGAGCAACATTGCGAGCGGATATTTTACCGGATTTACTCGCGGTACCGTAATCGCATGTTAAAGCTAACGTGAAGGTAAGGGTTCCTTCCAAACTTCTAGTTTGCATTTAGGGATTTATCTGTGGTTGTGTGAAAAATATTTTGTTAGGGTTGTAGTATTGATTTGGGGAAAATGAATTTAATTCTAATGTGGGGTTTTGGTGATATTGATAAATGTTTTGTGGAAAATGAATTTAACTCATTTGTGTATAATTTTGAGTAAATGAAATTTGATGTGTTTAAGTGGTATGTTGTGATGATTTGTGTTCATCGTATTTGACGTATTCATAATCAATGCTTATGAAATTTGATATGCGTATGGCTGGATTTTGTGGAGAAATGAATCGATGTGTTTTGGTGTGAATTGTTGATTGAATTTGTGAATATGTATGAGTATGTTCTGTGTGAAATTTGAAAACCATTAGAGTTAAACGAGTATTAAAAATGGGGAATCTTTTAATATCTCTGTTTACTTAATGTTTGTTGTGAAAATCGTTTAAGTTAAATGAGTATTAAGAATGGGGAATCTCTTAATATCCTTGTTTACTTAATGTTTGTCGTGAAAACCATTAGAGTTAAACGAGTATTAAAAATGGGGAATCTTTTAATATCTCTGTTTACTTAAAGTTTGTTGTGAAAATCTTTTAAGTCAAATTAGTATTAAAAATGGAGAATCTTTTAATATCTGCATTTGCTTAACGATTGTCGTGGATGGAGTCAGAGCATGCTCATGCATTTTCATTCTTTTTGTAAATCGTGCAGACCCGTGATAGGTGGCACCTTGATAAATAGTACTTTGGCCTGTGATATGCGATACGTTTATGATTTAAGCTTTTTAGTAAATCGTGCAGACCCGTGATAGGTGGCACCTCGGTAATTGGTACTTCGGCCTGCGATATGCGGTACAATTATGATTTACGGCCCTTCGAGGAGGGTTTTGGTTTGGAATTCCGAGTCCATGCATTTTGGCATATACGCATTGCATTAGGGTGCTTGGCACACGAGTCGTGTTTGATTCAAGTTTATGATTGAGTGTTTGAACTTGAGATGTCGTGGTAATTGTGTTGAAATTGATAAGTGTTATGTATTGATATTGTGTGTAAGTGTGATTGATTGTAAAACTATTTCGAAACTTAAGTTGTCGTGGTGATTGTGTTGAAATTGCTAAGTGTTATGTTTTGGAGTTGTGTGTGAATGTGATTGAGTTAGTTTATGTAGTTTTAGAAAAACATTCAGGGAAATCGATTCCCAAATTCTGTGAAAAAACCATTTATAAAAATCGATTTGCCAATCGATTTGGCAAGTTACAGGGACTTAACTATTTAAGAAATCGATTTGCCAATCGATTTGGCAAGTTACAGGGGCTCAGCTACTTAAGCAAATCAATTTCCCAATTGATTGATTTAAACCCAGAATGCAGTTTTCACTGAAAATCTTTAAGAAAATCGATTTCCCTATCGATTTGCTCAATAGAAATTTTTATTCTGAGTCAGACAACCGATTGCTCAGTTGATTCATCCATTGGTTGGTCAATTGATTTATTACATGATTGTTTAAAAACCTTATTTGATTTCATTTTACTTGGCAAGTATTATATGAACGTTTAGCATATGGAAAACCCTTTTAAGGTGCATGCTAAGTTGAAAGGTTATTTTGTGCATTTAAAAACTTAAATGTTATGTGTTAATTGTTAATTTCGGTTGGTGACCCTTTACAACTATTGTGGAAATCTGGGCTTTGCCCTCAGATGAGAGCCAGGACAATCCTTCCGGTTCGTACCCTATGGATGGGAATGTATATGGGAACGTCTGACTGGAGCTATGTTAGGAGGATCTTACGGGGCACGTGGAGATCACTAAGGGTGTATAGTCTTTTTGGTAGAATGATCAGATTAGGTTGACATAGAGGGACCAGATGTCTTTCTTTTGGATTACGTTTATTTTAAATTGGAAGATTGTACCAATACTAATATTGTCAGCATGACATCTTATTTTGATGGGTTTCATGTATCACTTGTTGTTGTGTAAATACTTTGGATTCATATTTCAAAAAAAACTATTCCGCTGTGTATAAATTATATTGACTTAAATATTTATCCATAGGTATTTTACTTAATTATCCCCTATCCCCTATCCTCTATCCCCTATCCCCTATCCCCTATCCCATATATCCTTTATATCCCCTATCCCCTATCCCATATATCCTTTATCCCCTATATCCTTTCCCCTATCCCGTATCCCCTATTCCCTCTCCCCTGTCACCTATCACCTATTACCTATTCGTTATCCCCTATCCATTATCCCATATATCCCCTATATCCCCTATCCCCAATACCCTATCCCATATCCCATATATCCCCTATCCCCTATCCCATATATCCCATATCTCCTATACCCTAACCCCTATCCCCTGTCCCTTGTCACATGTCCCCTGTCCCCTGTCCCCTGTCCCTTGTCCCCTGTCCCCTGTCCCTTGTCCCCTATCCCATGTCCCATATCCCCTATCACTTATTAGCTACCACTTATCAACTATCACCTATCAATTATTATCAGCTATCACCTATCCCCTGTCCCCTTGTCCCTTGTCCCCTATCCCCTATTACCTATAACCTTTCACCTATCACGTATCACTTATCACCTATCACCTATCACCTATCACCTATCACCTATCACCTATCACCTATCACCTATCGTCTATCGCCTATCGCGTATCGACTATCGCGTATCGCGTATCGCGTATCGCGTATCGCGTATCGCGTATCGCGTATCGCGTATCGCGTATCGCGTATCGCCTATCGCGTATCGCGTATCGCGTATCGCGTATCGCGTATCGCGTATCGCCTATCGCGTATCGCGTATCGCCTATCGCCTATCGCGTATCGCGTATCGCGTCTGTCGCCTATCGTCTATCGCCTGTCACCTGTCACCTGTCACCTATCACCTATCACCTATCACCTATCACCTGTCACCTATCACCTATCACCTATCACCTATCACCTATCACCTATCACCTATCACCTATCACCTATCACCTATCACCTATCACCTATCACCTATCACCTATCACCTATCACCTATCACCTATCACCTATCACCTATCACCTATCACCTACCACCTACCACCTACCACCTACCACCTACCACCTACCACCTACCACCTACCACCTACCACCTACCACCTACCACCTATCACCTATCACCTATCACCTATCACCTATCACCTATCACCTATCACCTATCACCTATCACCTATCACCTATCACCTACCACCTATCACCTATCACCTATCACCTATCACCTATCACCTATCACCTATCACCTATCACCTATCACCTATCACCTATCACCTATCACCTATCCCCTATCACCTATCACTTATCACTTATCACCTATCACCTATCACTTAAGGATGGCAATTAGACCTAGACCCAATGGGTACCTGGAAAAATAACCCATAATGGGTTGTGTAAAAATCCGCTTAATGGGTTTGGGCATCGACATGGGTAATTACCCGCAAAATTAAGCAGGTGTGGGTGCTGGTACGAGTACTATAGTACCCACGCCGCCCTGCACCTGCACTTATATAAATATATTATTAATTTATTTATTATATTAATGTTTAGTTTAATTAATTATTTTTCTTTATGTTTTAATATCTATTAATATTTTGGGTTGCTTCATTTTGGGTTTTTCTAATCCATGAGACTTATGACCACTCGGTGCTTTGATAGTTAGCAGGATGTAGTTTTCTCAATGACTGGTTAGATCACCTTCATCTAAACTTCTTTAGGAGTTTTCACCTCAAATATTTTCATTGTTTCTGAATCAAGTTAGGCATGGCAATAATAGAGAAAACCATGTAAGTGGTCAAGACTTGGGAGTGAACAAACAGAGAAGGTATAATATTGTTAACTTTGATCTTTGTTGTAAGTCTAAGATTGATCTCTATAAACATACATTCACGTCATGGCAATTAATTCCTACTGTAACTATGAAAGGAAATGAATAATAATACCATAATATTATAAAATAGTCAAAATTATAAACTAAATAGATATAACAACAATATTTTATGTTAATTACTAAGTCATAACATATATATATATATATATATATATATATATATATATATATATATATATATATATATATAATCACAATTTCAAAATAAATATATAAAAAAAAGAAAATCAAACACAATATTACTAGGATCTCAAGATAATTATTTATAGAATAAATAATTAAAATAAGATATATTTAGAAATAATTAAAATAAGAGATACTTAAAAATGATTAAAATATAAATGTACACAGTTAACATTAGTCAAATATATAAGAAAATATGATATTAATAACCAACTCACATATACACTTAAAATCATATAAAATCTTGTTCTTTAAAATATTACACTAAAATACTATTATGTTTAGAAAATATATAAAATAATAAAATAAAATATTTATTATATATATTGCTCATTAAATATAATATCTATCAAATCAACACATCATAGAAAGGATCCTTATAACGAAAATTACTCACAAAATTTATCAACATATATTCTAAAATAATTTTAACATCAAATTAATTATTTAAAATCCTATTTAATTAATAAAATGGTTTATTATCAAATTTAGGGTGTTACATTCTGCGTAAGATTTGAAACACTAGCCATCATCTTGTTCGAAAATACGGATTTCGTTCCTTTTTAGTCGCTGTGGTACGAAAATCCCCTGAAAAGTCCAAATGTAATCGAGTACTGGGAGACCCTTGTAGCATTCTTCTCAAAAATTTATAACTGTGCTTCGGGTTCTGCGCCAGATCTCAAACATTAGCCATCGTCTGGTCTGAAAATACTTATTTTGGTTCTTTTTTGTCGAGTGGTACAAAAATCGCCCTAAAAGTCCAAATGAAATCGAGAACCGAGAGTCCCTTATATCATTCTTCTTCTAAATTTATAATTTTCTTTCGGGTTCTGGGTCAGATTTCAAATACCAGCCATCGTCTTGTTTGAGAATACGGATTTTGGTCCATTTTAGTCGGGTGGTACAAAAATCGCTCGAAAAGTCCCTATGAAATCGAGGACCTAGAAACCCTTATAGAATTCTTCTCTAAAATTTATAACTATGTTTCAGGTTCCGCACCAAATTTCAAACACTAGAGATCGTCTGGTCCAAAAAAACAGATGTTAGTCCATTTTTGACGAGGGGTACGAAAATTGGCGAAAAGTCCAAATGAAATCGAGGACCACGAGACCATTATAGCATTCTTCCCCAAAATTTATAACTTTGTTTCGGGTTCCACGCCAGATTTCAAACACTAGCCATCGTCTTGTACGAAAATACCCCGAAAAGTCTAGATGAAATCGAGGACCAGGAGACTCTTATAGCATTCTTCTCCTAAATTTATAAATTTGATTCGGGTTCCGCGTTAGATTTCCAGCACTATCTAATGCTTGTTCGAAAATACGAATTTACGTCCATTTTTTTCATGTATACGAGAGACCATTATAGCATTCGTCTCGAAAATACAGATTTTGGTCCATTTTAGTCGAGTGGTACGAAAATCATCCAAAAAATCCAGATGAAATTGAGGACCAAGATACTCTTATAGCGTTCTTCTCAAAAATTTATAATTGTGTTTTGGGTTCAGCGCCAGACTTCAAACACTAACGATCGTTTTGTTTGAAGATACGAATTTTGGTCCATTTTAGTCGGTTGGTACGAAAATCGCAGGAACAGTCCAGATGAAATCGAGGACCAAGAAACCCTTATAGCATTCTTCTAAAAAATATATAACTATTTTACAGGATCCGCGCCAGATTTTAAACACTAGCCAACGTTTGGTCCGAAATACAAATTTCGGTTCATTTTTGTTGGGTTGTACGAAAATTGCCCAAAAAGTCAAAATGAAATCGAGGATCGGGAGACCCTTACAACATTCTTGTTATAAATTTATAACTGTGTTTCAGGTTCCGCGTCAGATTTCAAACACTAGCCATAGTCTTTTTTTGAAAATTCGAATTTAGGTCCATTTTAGCGAGGTGGTATCAAAATCGCCCGAAAAGTCCAAATGAAATCGAGGACCGGGAGACCCTTATAGCATTCTTCTCCAAAATTTATAACTGTGGTTCGGGTTCCGTGCCATATTTCAAGCACTAACCATCGTTTTTAAAAAAAATACAAATTTCGATCCATTTTAGTCGGGTGGTACGAAAATAGAACGAAAAGTTCATATTAAATTGAGGACTGGGAGACCCTTATATCATTCTTCTCTAAAATTTCTAACTGTGTTACGGGTTACTCATCAATATTCAAACACTAGCCATCGCTTGGTCTGAAATACAGATTTTGGCCTATTTTTAACAATGGGTACAAAAATCGACCCAAAAGTCCAGTTGAAATCGAGCACTAGGAGACTCTTATAGGATTCTTTGTTGGAAATTTATGGCCTCTATTTGTTAAAAACTTATATGAAATGCCTTTACTAATCTTTCAAGATTACTAAACAGTTTAATAAAGTCAATTTACAGAATTTATTCAAGTACAAAGATTGCGTGTAAAATCAATACAAAAGTATACATACAATGCTCATTCAGAATATCAATCAAGACATAATTTTGCTAACACATACATTCAAGATTAAGCATTCATGCAATATTGAAATAAAGAGAAAGGGTTAGAAAATTGTGCACCAAGATTTATACTGGTTCGGCTATTAGTATGACAACCTACATCCAGTCCTAAAATCAACTTGATTTCAGCCTTTTTCCAATAGAATCGACTTGAGTACGTTTTACAGATTGTCCAACTCACACAAGGCCTATCTATCCAACTCACTCGCTTCTATTACATAGCCACCTTATCCTTGGAGTTAATCGCCAAACTCGCACAAGATAACGATGAGACTTCTTCTTGATGAACACCCTCACCAACGAAGATAATCACCAGTTTCTATACTGGGTTTTTCGCGTTCTTTACAGATTGTTGTTTACAGAAAATACAAAAGATCAAAGATCACTAATGAAGGTGACTCAATCACACTATGAATGTCACACAAAAGGATTTGCCAAAAGAGTACTTTGTGTGGTTACAATTATTTCTTTCAAAGTGTTTTTCTTGGTTTCAGTGTTTTGAAAACGTGTAATCAATAATTGTTTCAAGTGTGTATCTTAGTTATGAAAAAAGTGATTTGAGTCAGCTTATATATGTTAAGAAAAACAACAGTTTAATCGATTCCTCAATCGATTTTATAAAGGTTTAAAAACAGCTTAATCGATTGCCCAATCGAATATCACGTTTCTTGTTTTTCTTGGTTCTTGAACATATATGACTGAATCGATTTGCCAATCAATTCTTTTAATGCTTAAATCAGAAACAGAAGCATGTTCATATCAGAATCGATTGAGTAATCGATTAAAGGTGTTTTGTTCAAACAACGAGATCAAAACAATCGATTACGCAGTCGACTCATATTTATTCATAATCGATTTGGCAATGGTCTGTAACTCAAACAATTACTCCAATCGATTGGACTAATCACAGTGACTCCAGTATTTTTCTCCAATCGATTCGTCAATCGATTTGCCTGGTCACAATGATTCAGCTGTTTTATTCCAATCGATTCGAATTGTTATAGTGGCTTAGCTATTTAGAAAACATCGATGTGCCAATCGACTAGGGGCATGTTTCTGATATATGATTAAGCATTTCATTTTCACAGTCGACTACCTAATCAATTTGCATATACCTTGCAATTTAAGAAACAAATTTCAATTGATGTCCCAATCGATTTGATTGATCACAGAGGCTAAGTCTGATAAAGAACTTTTTCCCAATCGATTGGTTTAATAAGTGGTTGTCTATGTGACTTAACAACTCAATTACTTGATGTCCCAAATGATTGTCCAATCGATTGGTTGATTACAAAGACCAAGTCTGATGAAAAGGAGTTTTCTGAATCGATTTGCCAATCAATTTGCAAAGTATTAGCTTGGCTCTGTAAGTTACACAATCGATTTCTCAATTGACGTGCTAATCGATTGTCCAATGGATTGATTTAAACCCAGAGTTCAGGTTTCACTAAAAACCTTTTAAGTAATCGATTTCTCAATCGATGTACTTAGTGAAAACTCTAATTCTGAGTCAAGCAATCGATTGCATAATGGATTTATCAATTGACTTGCAAATCGATTTGTTTACTAGTTTATTTTACGATTTCATTTTTAATGTGGAAAATGCTTAAGTATGAAATCATATGGATGAGTCTACTAAATAACTACTATAACCACTAATGACACTAGATAGAATTGCATCTTTCTTCAGCACATTCTCTACTTTTTGCTTGATTCCTTGTGTTCCAAGCTTGTGTCCACGTGTATAGTGTTTGCTTTTTTTTCCTGAAATGTAACTTGGTTCAAACTGTTAGTTTTATCAAATGATGCATGAACATTGTATGTTTGTTAATTTTGTCAAAATCATGATCAAGAGGACTTAAGTCTAACAATCTCCCCCATTGTGTTTAAGTGACAAACATACAATTTTAACTTGAGTTTTACATTTCAAGGTTTAGCATTATAATTACAATTGTTTAAAAGCTCCCCCTGAATTTTAGCATGCATGATTCATTTAAGTAGCAACAGCAAAATCAGTGTCTTAGAGCTTAAAACAAATACAAAATAATATCATTAGAGTACAGAGTACTATAATCAATTTTAGAGTATCAGAGCAGTACCAATTATCACTTTAGTGATGTGGTGTTGGAGCTATAAAAGCTATAGCAACATCAGATTTTGTTATAATGTACAATATCAGAGTTATTTCAACCAGAGCAATCACAGCTAACTATCACATAGTACAATATCATAGTTATTTCAAAATTTAACTGATTAGCAGCAAATTAGTAGTGGTATCAGCACACTATTAGTAATGGTATCAGCACATACAGGTCATAGTTAGTAGCAACTGGTATCAGAACAGAAATAACTGGTATCAGAACAAATAGCACATAGTAACTAGTATCAGAACAGAAATCAGACCATGAATTAGCACATGGTATCAGAACATAACTCAATTTTGTAGCACATGGTATCAGAATTAGCATCAGCACAGTACAGGAAACACAAAAAACACAAGTTGCCAAAAGGTATAACAGGAGAGAATAGTTAAATATTATCCATATAAAATAGAATAGTACAAAGCAATATCAGAACATTACAAAACAACAAGGAAACTAAAATCCTAAACACCTAAACTAGGGTTGTTCCTCATTATTACCAACGGGAGAGGTAGAGACCGCTGTATTATCCTCAGCAGGTGTCTCCTCACCATGAGGTTCAGGACTATCTAAGTTTGTGGGATTTAGTTCTTTAGTTGCTTGTCGGCCTATATCAACAACATCTTCAAATGACAGTTTAAGGCCTAAGTGTTCCTGGATTGCAGCGACATCCTGCGCAACTGTGTTTAGATTTTCCTGAAGCTTACTCAGAGCGGCTTCCATTCTTGCATTGGAAGCTTCCATTTTAGCATTGTGAGCCGCTTGAATTTCCATAAACTCCAGCAGCTTGGCTAAAATCCCAGAATGGGCTTCAACTGGCTCAGCTTGTTCTGCATTCGGCTGAGCTTGTTCAACATTTGGCTGAGGTCTTGTCCAAATGTCGTTCACCCTTTTCAATTGCATTTGATTCACAATTGATTCTCCAAAAGTGAGGGTGGTTTTGGAAGATTCTTCATTGACAACGGAAACTTTAAAATGTCTCAAAATCTTTGTGATCAGCTGTGGGTAAGGGAGCACCAACTTGCCCTGTGCTGCTTCTATCATATGCTTCAGCATAATCCATGCTCAACTCATCTTGAGCTCCTTGCATAGACCCCACAATAGAATGATGTCCAGCTTCTGGAAGTGAAATAGTTTCCACAAATCCTTCGATCATTAGGTCCTGCACAACCGTGTGCCTGTCCACTGATGCTTCCCAGCCTTCATCAGCAGAATCAACTTCAGAACTTCCATCATCAATTGATTTGCCATGAAAGGGCAGTCCTGACAGTTTTGAGAATTCTTCAAATGTCATGGAGATTTTCTTGCCTTTTACTTCAGCCTTGAATCCAGTATCATTGAGTGTGAAGGTTGAGTAGAAGGCTCGAATCAGCCTTGGGTAGATTTCCAATGAGCAGGAAAGGAAGTCTACGAGTCCATGAAATCTTAAATGGTTTTGGAAAGTAAAACCATTTGAATCAAAATAGCTAAAATCCAGAGTTCTTGCCTTGTGGATTTTCCTTTTAAGAAATGAGGATGGAATGACCACATCTTCAACAGGTTTGCTTTGAGATTTCTTTGTCTGAGGTGAAGAAGTAGGTTTCTTCTTCTTTTGAACTGATTCCTTCATTGCGTCAGCCAACAATTTTTCAGTTGGAGGCTCTTTTCGCTTTTTAGTCTTTCCTTGATTTGTAGCAATGGCTTTGCCTTTGTCTTTAGCCAATATTTTGTGGGTTGGAATGGAGACCCTTTTAGAAGTGGGTGGTGGCGAAGGGGTTCTCCCACTAGATGAAGAAGAAGGGGATGGTGATTTGTAAGAAGTTTGTTTCACTCTTGCCATTGTAGGATTTGTGAGTTTTTGTAAGAGACAATGTATCAGAGAGGGTTTGGAGGGATGAGAGTTATGAGAAACAGCAGAGAGTTTTGAGAAATTCTGGAAATTTTGATAGGAAATCGATTTAGGGTTTTAGCAGGGTTTAAGTACCCCTATTTCAGAATCGATTTGCCAATCGATTGTTTTAAGCATTCGCACACGTACGTCGATTGGTCAATCGATTGGGTTACCGTTGCTGAGGAAGTGAAAACGACACATTAATTATTGTTTGTAACGACTAGTAAAAATTTGGCAACGGTCACATTTCAAATCGATTCCCAAATCGATTGTCCTTTAATTACTGAATCAATGTCCAAATCGATTGCCGTATTAGTTCAGGAAATTTCTCATATCAGCTCAGGAAACTTCTTATCTCAGCATCGATTTCCAAATCGATTCATTTAAGAGCAGGTTTTAAAAAATTGACTCAATCGATTTCCCAATCGATGCTCGGGTTAGATTTTTGAAAAGTTTCTCACTTTTGAAGTCTGAGGAAAACTAAATCGATTATGCAATCGATTCTTTAAACTATTATCCAAAGCATTAATCGATGTTGCAATCGATTTGTTTCTCACAGGAATCAGATTTCATCATGATCTATGATTCCTAGTCTTATTCTAATAAGGGAAAAGCTATCATTGGGTAAAGCTTTGGTGAAAATGTCAGCTAGCTGATCAGTTGTGTTGACATATTCAAGCTTTATGTTCCCATTTTGATATTGATCTCTTATAAAGTGATGCCTTATCTCTATGTGCTTAGTTCTAGAATGCATGATAGGATTTTTAGTGATGCATATTGTACTAGTATTATCACACATGATAGGCACACTTCCTAGATTAACACCAAAATCACAGAGGTGTTGCTTCATCCAGAGAATTTGAGCGCAACAGCTTCCAGCAGCAATATACTCAGCTTCAGCTATTGATAATGCAATGCTAGTTTGTTTCTTGCTATGCCAAGAAACCAGGGAGTTTCCTAATAAATGACAAATACCAGAGGTATTTTTTCTATTTAGTTTGCATCCAGCAAAGTCAGAATCTGAGTAACCAACTAAAGTGCAAGTAGATCCCTTAGGATACCACAAGCCTATATTTTTTGTTCCTATAAGATATCTAAAGATCCTCTTGACTGCACTTAGATGTGACTCCTTTGGATTTGCTTGGTATCTAGCACACATGCATACACTAAACATTATATCAGGCCTACTAGCTGTAAGGTATAGCAGAGATCCTATCATTCCCCTAAACTTTGTTGCATCTACTGGTTTACCCTTCTCATCTCTATCTAAATGGCAGGTTTGGCTCATAGGTGTGTCAATGGATTTAAACTTATCAAAACCAAATTTCTTTAATAAATCATTGCAGTATTTGGTTTGACTCAGGAAAATGCCATTCTTGTGTTGGTTGATTTGAAATCCCAAGAAGAAAGATAGCTCTCCCATCATTGACATTTCAAATCTAGCTTGCATCATGTTTTCAAAATCTTTGCACAACTTATTATTTGTGGATCCAAATATTATGTCATCAACATATACTTGGACCAGCAAGATGTCTTTTTCATCCTTTTTAATAAAAAGTGTCTTGTCCACATTTCCTCTTAAAAAGTTTTGTTAAATGAGGAAATTGCTCAATTTATCATACCAAGCTCTTGGAGCTTGTTTCAACCCATAGAGGGCTTTTGTTAGTTTATAGACATGATTTGGAAAATCAGGATTTTCAAAACCAGGTGTTTGGCTAACAAAAACTTCCTCTTGGATATCACCATTGAGAAAGGCACTTTTCACATCCATTTGATAAAGTTTAAAGTCCATTATACAAGCATAAGCCAGCAGTATTCTAATGGCTTCTAGTCTAGCTACAGGGGCATAGGTTTCATCATAATCTATTCCCTCTTCTTGATTATAACCTTTGGCAACTAGTGTAGCTTTGTTCCTAGTTATGACTCCATTTTCATCCAACTTGTTCCTAAACACCCATCTAGTTCCTATGATGTGCTTATTTTCAGGTTTAGGAACTAGGATCCATACCTTGTTTCTCTCAAACTGATTCAGTTCTTCTTCCATAGCAACTATCCACTCATTATCTAATAGAGCCTCTTTAATGTTTTTGGGTTCTACCTGAGATACAAAGGCTGTAAAGTTGCAGAAATGTCTAAGGTTCTTCCTAGTTGCAACTCCTTTAGAGATTTCTCCTATTATGTTATCTATGGGATGGTTCTTATTGAACTTCCACTCCCTAGGTAACTCATCTACCCTCATAAGTTCTACACAGTCCATGTTTGTTGGAGGTGCTATTTCATTAGGTTCTAATGGTTCAGATTCTACAACTTCATCCAAAGAAGCATCAACCATAGGAGGAGTGTTGTTCAAGTTTTCAGCAAATAGTTCATCAAACTTTACATGAACTGACTCTTCTATGGTTTTTGTTCTTTTGTTGTAGATTCTATAGGCCTTACTAGATTGTGAGTAACCTAGAAAAATACCCTCATCTGCCTTAGGGTCAAACTTTCCTAGATGTTCTTTGCCATTGTTTAATACAAATCATTTGCATCCAAAGACTCTAAAGTAAGAGATGTTTGGTTTTCTACCCATGTATAACTCATAGGGAGTTTTTCTAAGCAGGGGCCTAATTAGAACTCTATTCACAACATGTGTGACTGTGTTAATTGCATTATCCCAGAAATACTTAGGAAGGTTTGAGTCTTTAATCATAGTTCTAGCTAATTCCTCTAAAGACCTATTCTTCCTCTCTACTACTCCATTTTGCTGTGGAGTTCTAGGGGCTGAATACATATGGTGAATTCCATTTGATTCACAGTAGGTATTAAAGGATTCATTTTGGAACTCTCCACTGTGACACCCTAAACCCAAATTGAAATAAAAAGTGAAATACACTAGTTTTGAAAGAGATTCGTAGCGGTTCCAAAATAGAGTATAAAACTTTTCTTTCAAACTATAAATTTCAGAAAGTCACATTCACACTACACCAATTGGTTGCATAAAAAAAAATCAATTAAAAATCCTTTAATATCAAATATAGTTGAGGTTTATTAAATAAAAATTTCTAACATAAAAACATGTTCTAATTTAGAGAAAACTAATTTCTACATCCGAATAAAAGATATAACTAACACAATTGCTCAATCGAATTTACAAAAATCTAAATTAATTCATAACTCAACAAAATACGATAAATTAATCCCACCCAATATCACCTATCAGAGCGTGGATCACCAACTGATAACTTGAAATGACTGCGCTCTCGCAAGCGCCAAACACAAGCTACGAGGGGTGAGTTTCGAAATTATGTAATAGTATAAGATAAACGAGGAGAACACGCAAGTAGTCAAAACAACACAAATAAAGAGAAACATTCAAGAACATCATATCAAAGGTTAATCTAATTCAATCACAATCAAACAGTCACAAGGATGAAATGCTATGCATGTCCTATACTCTATACTTCTTCATCATTTGGTACCATTCTACTCTGAAGTACTTGGTTAGGAGGCCTGATACTATGCCACTACAAGAGTGGACAGATAGTTCATAAATGGCCAAGTCCTCATATATCCCCTCAACTCAACCCGAGACACATATACGCGACAGTCGGGGTACTCTTGTGTTGCACGGTAGTTCCCGGCCTTAGGGAATAACCCACTAATCCACTTAGGAATTCCCCACTAGATGTACCCCCAAGGTCTATCAATCTTACCTTACAGTTCGACTATAGCCCTCCACGATCAAGCTTATTCAGTTGTACTTCCCTGAATCACTAGGTTTGTCAAACCCTCCTTATATGATGACAAAATAATCCTATCTCCAAAATCTATAACACATATCTCAGACTTACTCGATCATCACAATTCAATGATCATCACAATTCAATATGTTTCAGTTTAACTTCACAATATTCATCATTATATATATAGTTATATCAGTCAATCACATTAAATCCCAATATTTGATTTACACTACTCACAATACACAGTCCAGTCTCATCAATCACATAATAAGGAATCAATTAGGTGCATTTTCAAGTAATATTAGAATTTCAATCAAGTAGACAAGAACACTCAAATATATATCATTCAAACAATAACAATTACTATATGTTTCATAAAATCAAATAACACACAATCTTAATATAAATTAATTCACACAATTCTATAGGTTTCTAAATTATATTTTAGTCCTCACTATTACCATTCATATATTATTAATTAATTATTATTACTCAATAGGGCTCAACCGTACGTAGTAAGCCCCGAATTAACATATGGGAATTTTAGTAATCCCGTTCATCTTGCGTTATTTTATACTCATAAAACCGAACCTCATCTCACCCCTTACCTCGACTGAAGATTCCGTCCAATGAATCTGATCTGCTAACAAATCGTTTCTTTATCGGTCGTCGTCTCTAATAGTCCGCAAAGGAATTATAGCCACACAACCACCAAATACAAATAAATTACTTACTATGAATAAATGAATAAATAAAGAAATAAATAAACAACAAAATAAATAAACAAATAAGTAAATGAATAAATAAAATAAATAATAAATAAACGACTAAGTAAATGAATAAATAATAAAATAATAAATAAAATAAATAAATAAGTAAATGAATAAAGAAATAATAAAGAAATAAGTAAATAAATAAATAAATAAGTAAATACGTTAATAAGTAAATAAATAAATGAATAAATAAGTAATGAAATAAATAATTAAATAAGTAACTGAATAAATAAATAAATAATAAAATAAATAATAAATAAATAAGTAAATAA
>JBBPBS010000922.1:209933-226201 GCA_037974835.1 Cicer judaicum
ATAAATAATAAATAAATAAATAGATAATTAAATAAATAAATAAATAATAAAATAAATAATAAATATGTAATTAAGTAAATGAATAAATAAATAATAAAATAAATAAATAAATACGTAACTGAATGAATAACTAAATAATAAAATTGACGCAATGAACACTGCATCAATTTTAAATTATAATTAGAATAACTCAATGCACATGTTTATCTAAAAGAGAATTTGAAGATAAAACAACAGAGGAATGTCTAGAGAATTTGTAATCAACAAGAGCTCATATTATTTGATTCAAACATTAATTTGACTTTATTTATTTTAAATCAATGTAATATGCTAAAACAAGCATGCTAATAATAATATTGCAAATAGCATCAAGGAATACTAATAACATAAATTATGAAATAGCAAAATAAACATGTAAACAAAATAATTTAGTTAAATTAAATAAAGTGATACGTACAAGTTATTTGTTTTAGAAATCAGCAAGAATTAATTGGTATTTGGACCATTTTGTTCAATAAAATCAGCAACTTTATAATTACAAAATAATTAAAATAAGAAGGACACATGCCCAATTTTATAATGCAAACTTAATTTCAAATTACCGCAGAAAAATCTAAATAGGTACATAAAATATACTCACTTTATAGAGGAAAATAATTAGTACCAATGCATTTCTCCTATTTCTATAAATAATTGATATTCAAATAGAATATAATTAATAAATAAAATATAGTTAATATTTTATTTTAATCACGAACCTAAATTATCAAATAAAATATGGAAATGATGGTAACTAAATTATCGAAAGAAGACTCAACTAGTAGGGAGGCAAACGATAGGTTTTGACAATAATTTAAAAATAATGAGAGACTAACCAGACGAATCAAAGATCCTGTAGAAAGTAATATATGCTTGATTCTTTAATCCGATAGTAGAAGCCAACAAAATCACGACTGATAATTACAATCCGTGTGTAATAGACTTAAAACGAAATTATGTGATTGTGGTTGATTTATTGATATGGAGGGATGTATTGAAAATAAAATTTATAAAAAAGATTGGGTGGGGATCTGCCATGGGATACCTAGGGAGAAAGCAAACTCCCTGTTTGATTGGCGGCGACAAGGTTTTAGAGGCAGTAGCCTATGCCTTATGCTTATATATGATATTGATTAACATTAGTTATATGCTATCTGAGCTAGTGCATCGGCTGAGAATTGTATTTCTATATTATTATTTTTTTTTCTTCGTTTGTCTAAAATCAATTTAAATAAATATATTTGATATTAATAATTTAAATAAATTATTAGGATAAAAAAATACATAGGAAATTATCACACCACATAGAATACACATATAATATAATTTATTATAATTTACTATTATTTATTAATTAAATATTTAGGGTGTTATATATATCACAAATTTAGAATTAATTTAAATCCAGTAATTTCGTTTATGGTGAATTCAATTTTATTAATTAGGCTATTAATATAAATTATTAGGCTATTATATAGAGTATTAAATTTAATAACGGCATCATCATCATCATCGTATTTAATAAATTATTAATATAGTTATTTTATATTTATATACTTACCTAAAAAGAAATTTAAATAATAAAGGTCTAGATAACAACAACAATACTAAAATATGAGGCTTAATATGATAGCAATCCGTATATATTATTATTATTTTAAATAAAATAAATAGGTCTAATATCAATTATCAATGATTTTAATTTACATAACTACAAAGACAACAAAATACACGTAAAAAGATTATTACATCACAAGAAACACATGTATAAAAAAATATCACTACTTTACAATAATAATAATAATAATAATAATAATAAATTAAGGTATAACAATAAATTAGGGTGTTACAATTCTATCCCTCTTAAAAAATGTCGTCCTCGAAATTTAAGAAAAACTATGACCGACTATCATCTAACTTAACATCTCCATGTGTTTTTTTGGATTTCTAAAATTTAAACTTAGTTCCTATGGAATACAAGAAATATATATACCAAGACCTTTATAATTCTTATGAAGGTTAATATCTTAAAATAACTAGTATTTGAAAGACTAACTCACTATACACTTCAAAATGTAATCATACTCTACTTATTGACAATGCTAAAATATAATATTCTAGGATTACTATAAAATATGAATATGAACATCACATTTATCTCTAGTAAACTAGAATTCACTTCTCATATACTCTCTTCAATTATAGCCCATAAACTCATATTCTTCAACCACCTCATCTACTTTTAACAACCTATATGGTACACAATTATATACACTTGAACTACTATACTCCTACATGGTCAAATCACAAGTTAGTCCAACTCTTTCCAAATATAAACCCCCCATACATCCACTTCGTATTGACAATGCTCTAGTCTTTTCAGACAACAGCTACAAGTATCATTTATATCAAACTCCATTTACATATAGTGTTCATATCTTTCTTAGTTCGACGATTATATTCTTAAAACTGCACATTATCTATTATCTAAGGCTTGATATGGTCACTAAAATAATAATGAAATAAACTAATCAAGGTTAACCGTTAAGGTCTCACGACTATTTACCTTAAACTTTATCACAAAACAATGAAATTAAATAAATAAAACTAAAATAGGATCAATGTTACTTCCTAATCATAAGGTAATACATAAGTTGATACGCATAATCACACAAACATTTATATAATAATTGTGTCTTGAAATTATGAAACTATTAGTAGTCAAATAATGATTAGGAAAAGTAAAAGTATTTTATCACATAAATTGTAAAGTGTTCAACAATTCATAATTTCATATATTTATTTAAATATAATACGAAAATTGCTTTACATGATAAATTGACATGGTAAATGAAATAGCGAAGTGTGCATGTCACATTTAATAGTTTCAATCATGGAGGAAATAACATAGCTACTGTATAATTCAGATAATAAGGGAGAACATATAAATTTATAGAATATTAATTTACTATATGCAATCAAAATAAACATCAGCTTCATTTTTTTTTTCTCACACAATTATAAAGATAGAAACGATATTGAAATTTAACTTTATCTCAAAAACCTGAACATGAACTAACTCTTCTATGGTTTTTGTTCTTTTGTTGTAGATTCTATAGGCCTTACTAGATTGTGAGTAACCTAGAAAAATACCCTCATCTGCCTTAGGGTCAAACTTTCCTAGATATTCTTTGCCATTGTTTAATACAAAGCATTTGCATCCAAAGACTCTAAAGTAAGAGATGTTTGGTTTTCTACCCTTGTATAACTCATAGGGAGTTTTTCTAAGCAGCGGCCTAATTAGAACTCTATTCACAATATGTGTGGCTGTGTTAATTGCATCAGCCCAGAAATACTTAAGAAGGTTTGAGTCTTTAATCATAGTTCTAGCTAATTCCTCTAAAGACCTATTCTTCCTCTCTACTACTCCATTTTGTTGTGGAGTTCTAGGGGCTGAATACATATGGTGAATTCCATTTGATTCACAGTAGATATTAAAGGATTCATTTTGGAACTCTCCACCATGATCACTTTTGATGGAGATTATTTTCTGATTTGTCTCATTTTGAACTAAACTAGCAAATCTTTTGAAAATAGAGAATCCCTCACTCTTGTGAGTCAGAAAAAATGTCCAAGTATACCTAGAGTAATCATCTATTAACACATAACCATACAAGTTTCCTCCAAAGCTTTTCACTTGGGATGGACCAAATAGGTCCATATGTATTAGTTGCAGAACCCTATTGGTTTTAACTACATCTATTGGGGGAAAAGATGACTTAACTAGCTTACTTTTCTCATAGGAATCACACAACCTATCCTTAGTGAACTTTCTGTTTGGGAGTCTTATAACTAATTGTTTACTAACTAGTTTGTTTAGGTGATCTATATGTATATGAGCTACTCTCTTATTCCATAACCAGTTTTCATCAGAATTGGACAATAAACAGCAGATAGTACTAGCAGGCAAAGCATTAAAATCAAGCATATATATGTTATTGACCCTGTCACCTACTAACCTTATATCTTTGTTTTCCTTGTGCTCAATTATACAAGATTGAGATGAAAAACTTACTTGGAATCCCTTATCGCAGAGTTGACTTATACTAATCAAATTGTGTTTTAAATCCTTTACATACAGAACGTCTTTGATCACCGTAGTCGATTCGTTCCCTATGTCTCCAATACCAAGTATCTTACCTTTGTTATTATCACCATATTTGACATAGCCTCCATCTTTTAAGGTTAGAGACAAGAACTTTGACTTGTCTCCAGTCATATGCTTGGAACATCCGCTGTCTAGGTACCATGAATGAGTCCTGGATGTCAAGCATATCTGCAAAATGAAATTTAATTTTTGGTTTTAGGTACCCAATTTAGATTGGGTCCTGGGGGGTTAGTTTCAAAGATTGGTGTCTTTACTTTCCAAATATGTTTCCATCCTTTGTTGGCAAGTTTTTTTTGGTTTACAATTAGAAACAAAATGTCCCTTTCTACAGCAAAAGTGACATGACACAGCAGAGGATGCATTCTGATTTGGTTTAGTAAAGATATCATGCATATGCTTAGATCTAACAAACTTCTGATTATGTTTAACATTCCTGTTTGGCCTATATCCAATTCCACATCTATTGTGATTCTGTTTAACATACATATTTGGTTTATATCCAAGTCCAGATTTTTCATTTAGGTTCCTTTGATTTCCAAGAAGCATATCTAACTTGTTTTTACCACTGTTAAACTTTTCTATATCACAATGCAGTGCATGAGTTTCCTTCTTTAGATTTTCATTTATGTCTTTAAGAGACTCATGTTCCAGTTTGATTTCTTCATAAAGCATGCATTTTTCTTCTAACAATCTCTTAGTGCTAATTAACTGTTTGATTACCTTAACATGCTCATCATGCAGTTCATTAAATGCGTCATGTAATTCATCATAAGAAGGATTGGAGTTAGAACTTACCTCACTGTCAGAATCTGAATCCGTGTTAGCCATTAGACACATATTAGCTTCTTCTTCTTCTGAAGATGAAGATGATTCATCATCATTATCGTTCCAGGCACTACAAGAATATATGAATTTTATGAGGGCCAAAAGCCCTCACAAAGGGAAAAAAACAGCCACAAAGGTGGCTTTTGTGAGGGCTTTTGGCAGCCACAAAGAAGCTGGTCACAAAATTTTGTGAGGGCTTTTGCAGCCACAAAGTATCTGAAACAGGTTGGCATTTGTGAGGGCTTTTGCAGCCACAAAAGACAGGCATTTGTGAGGGCTTTTGCAGCCACAAAAGTCTGCCTTTGTGAGGGCATAGGCCGCCACAAGGATTGCTGACTGGACCTTTGTGAGGGCTTTTGGCCGCCACAAATGCCAACGTAATTAATAAATTAATATAATTATAATATTAAAATTTAAATTATAATTAAATTAAATTTGAAATATAATGTAATTATAAATTAAATTTAATATATATATATATATAATAAACTAATCTTAATATAATTAAAAATTTAAAATAAAACATTTAAATTAAAAATAAAGATTAATAATTAAATTAAAGATTAATTTAAATAATAAAATATTAATAATAAAATATTTAAATTAATAAAAAAATATTTAAATTATTAATAATAAAATATTTAAATATTTAAATATTTAAATTAATAATTATAATTATAATTAAACATTAATTTAAATTAATGTAAATTATAAATAAATTATAATTAAAATTAAAATTAAATATTAAATATTAAAATTAAATATTAAAATAAAAATAAATATTATATATAAAAACATAATATTAATAATAATTAAAGCTAGCTATAGCAATTATGACAAAATCAAATAAAACATGCATTCCAAAATTAACAATTAATGTCTTACAAACCCAAAATTAACAAATAATGTCTTACAAAGTGGAAATTAATTAAGTACACAATAATGTCATACAACCCAAAAATAATATTTTCAAATTCTTCAAATCACATCAATCCTCATAATAATTCGTCTGATCAGCTCCACTCCCACCATCATTATTTCCTGCATTCATACCTGACGAAAGAAGTCCCTCAAAAGTATTATGCATTTGTGTTGGAGGAGACATCATGCTTTGAAATTGAATTTCATCTTCAATGGCACCACCAGTAGTCGAAGGAGGAGCCCTAGCTGGCTGAGGTTGATTTAAATCTGGTCTGATCAACCCAGCTGTTGGCATAGTTGGTCGGTATGCAGTTTGATGATCTGGTTGAGGTTGAGGAAGTTGATGTGAAGATGATGGAGCATACTGATAATTATGAAAATATTGTTGTTGCTAAAATATTGGCTGCTGCTGTTGCTGGAAGGCAGAGTTCGAAGGATCCTGGTGTTGTTGTTGGAAATTTGGAGGCGGTTGCTGCAGCTGGGAGTATTGAGAGTAATTTTGTTGCTGCTGGAAAAGTGGTTGTTGATGCAAGTATTGAGGCTGAGGCGGGAACTGCTGATGAAACACAGGAGGAAATGAAAATTGTTGTTGTTGAAATTGCTGTTGCTGCTGCTCTTGAAACCTCTGTTTCCATTCCTCATTCAATTTATCAATTGCGGCTTGTATCAGCTGCTGTGTCCTTTCTTCTTGCTCACTTGCCCATTGCTCCTTTAACTGGTCAAGATTATCTATTGGCGCCGGACGATGAGATCGATCCGTACTAGCATAAGAAGAAGACGTCTCAGACTGAATATAGCCGGTTGGACCTTTCACAAAGGTTGATGATAAAGTACCGGCTCCCAGCACACGCCCTTTGTACTTGCCACCACTGATGTTCATAAAACTTGCAGTCTCATATTGTTTCCGCTGCGCTGGAGTAGCTCTCATAGCAGGAAGAAGAGTAGCTTGATGATCATCCCATTCTTTCATGACTTGTTCAAGTTGTTCCTATATTAAAAATCAAAAAATTAAAAATTAAAATAGTTAATAATTAATATATAATAATTTAAAGGTATAATATATAATAATCAATATATAATAATTACATGAATCATTTTTGATAACGAATCAGTATACTCATTTGTTTGAGGATTAACATGAAGATAGCGATGTATCTCAACCTAAGTGACCTCCCTTCCAAGTTGCTTTCCCTAAAATATATATTAAAATAATGTCAAGTTTATGGTGAAATGTGATGATTAATTGAATAAATATTAATAGATATATATTATAAATAATAATTAATTACCATATAATATTTAATTTCTCCAACAGACATGGAACCTCCCTTATGAGTACTAGTACCCCTCTCAGATGCTCTATTAATCTTTGCTTTTTCTCTCTTTTGTTTGTAAGCATCTGTGTTCCACTTACTCCACAAAGCAGTCCAAACATTTTCACCAATCCAATTAAGTCGTTTTTCCTCGCCCTTATTACGTGCATAAGACAACATAGATGAGAGACGCTTTGAAAAGCGATGGTCAAATGAAGCCATAACTGCGGCATCATGCTCTCTTTTCCAAGTACATTTACTCTATTGTTTGTTTAAATTTAAAAAATATTAAAAATATAATTCAATTAAGCAATCAAATGTATATATAATTAATTAGTACTTAAATAAATTAATGTAATCACTTACTTTGAAACAATGTAGAAACTGATCAACTTCCGTAAATTGAGGTGTCTTATCCTCTTTAATCTCACCCCAAGACAACCATGGTTTTTTGTATTTCTCTTGTATGACTTCAGCAATTGCCTTTGCTGATGGTTTAAATGGAAGATATCTTCAAAATTTACATGCAAATTAAATATAAAAATTAATTAATAAAATAATGTAACATGATATGCAATAATAAAATATTTAACAATCATAGTTTACATACCCATCTCCTTCTGGAATTATGACAATGCGGTTGTAGCAATCAACACATTTGGGTTTCATTATTTCGTCTAACGTATAAGGCTCTACTGGGACCTCCGGATATAGAGGAATAGCTCCACCACTAGTACCAATGGTCGGCATCGGTGTAACACCCTGTTTTTCAAAGCGAGGGTGTATTTTTTTTTTTCAAAAGAGATTAAAATAATGGGGAGAAATGAATAAGATAAACACCTTTAAATATATAATTAAGTCATTATAATTTACAAGCAGCGGAAAAAGTTCTCAATCCATGAATTCAAAATATTTACATAACAAAAGTGGTACAGTCTTCCATGTTTAAAAATAAACGTAACCCAAAAAAGACATACGTTCCTTCTGTGTCAACCTAGTCTGATCATTTTACAAAACACTAAACACCCTGAGTGATCTCCACGCACCCAGTGAGATCCTCCTAGCATAGCTCCAAACAAGCATTCCCATCTACATTCTCATCCGTAGGGTACGAACCGGTAGGATCATCCTGGCTCTCATATGAGGGCAAAGCCCAGATTTCCACAATAGTTGTAAAGGGTCACCAACCGAAATTAACAGTTAACACATAACATTTAAGTTTTCAAATGCATAAAATATCCTCTCAACTAAGCATGCACCTTAAAAGGATTTTTCATATGCGAAGAGTTCATATAATGCTTGCCAAATATAAATGAAATCAAATAAAGTTCTCTAAATATCAAGTAATATATAACTGAACAAAACATTGATAAATCAATTGAGTAATCAACTATCCAACTCAAAATAAGATTTTCCACTAAGCCAATCGATTGGGCAAATCGATTTCCTGAAATTTTTTAGTGAAAATAGAACTCTGAACTTACATCAATCGATTGGGGAAATCGATTTTGTGAAAGACAGAGCCCTTGTAATGAATCCAATCGATTTGCTAAATCGATTTCTTAAGTGGTTTTGAAACAACACATTACCAAATCAATTGGGTAAATCGATTTCGTGAAAGACAGAGCCCCTGTATTGAAGCCAATCGATTGGGCAAATCCATTTCCTGAAAAAATGGCTGAGTTCTTGGATGGCCAAATCGATTTGGTCAATCGATTTCTTCAATGTATTTTCAAATTTCAAGAAAACAGGAGACATATCAATCGATTCATCCAATTGATTTCTTAAAGGGTTTGGAAAGACAAATTACAAAATCGATTTGACAAATCGATTTGATCAATTTAGAGAAGTCCCTGTAATTGATCCAATCGATTGGGGCAATCGATTTCCCTGCGTAATCTTCCAAAAATACATGAACTAACTCAGTCACATTCATACATAATCCCAAATCTTAACACTTAGCAATTCCAACGTGATCACCACGAGAAATTGGGCTTCGAAATAGTTTCGCAATCAAACATGCTATCACCAAATTCCAAAACATAACACTTAACACTTATAACACAATTACTACAACATCATGAGTTTCGAAATAGTATTGCAATCAAACATGCTATCACCAAATTCCAAAACATAACACTTAACACTTATAACACAATACCCATAACATCACGATGAACCAACAATTCACAATTTACCAGGGTGTAGTCTCTCACGGACAAACACCTGTGCAGTCTCTCACGGACAAACACAATTCACAAGGGCGTAGTCTCTCACGGACAAACACCTATGCAGTCTCTCACGGACAAACACAATTTACCAGGGTGTAGTCTCTCACGGACAAACACTTGTGCAGTCTCTCACGGACAAACACAATTTACCCAAACACGTAAGTCGTAAACGTACCACCTATCACGGATCAGTACTGTTTACCGAGGTGTCACCTATCACGGGTCAACACAACTTACCAAAAAGCGTAAACCATAAACGTACTGCCTATCACAGGCCCGTACGGTTTACCAAGGTGCCACCTATCACGGGTCTGCACGGTTTAGTAAAACAAACATTAGGTAAACAAGACATTAAGAGATTCCCCATTCTTAATACTTATTTAACTTAAACGATTTTCAAAACAAACATTAAGTAAACGAGACATTAAGAGATTCCCCATTCTTAATACTCATTTAAGTTAAGCGATTTTCAAAACAAACATTAAGTAAACAAGACATTAAGAGATTCCCCATTCTTAATACTTATTTAATTTAAACGATTTTCAAAACAAACATTAAGTAAACGAGACATTAAGAGATTCTCCATTCTTAATTCTCATTTAACTGAAACGATTTTCACAACCAAACACACATTAAGTAAACAAGACATTAAGAGATTCCCCATTCTTAATGCTCATTTAACTCTAATGGTTTCCAAATTCCACACAAAACAACCTCAACCGTATTCACAAATTTATTACACAATTCACGCCAAAACACAATAATTCATTTCTCCACAAAATCATTTTCACGACGACATTAAGTAAACGCAGATATTAAGAGATTCCCCATTCTTAATACTCATTTAACTTAACGATTTTCAAAACAAAACATTAAGCAAACAAAAGTATTAAGAGATTCCCCATTCTTAATACTCTTTTAACTTAAATGGTTTTCCAAAACACACATTAAGTAAACAAGATATTAAGAGATTCTCCATTCTTAATTCTCATTTAACTTAACCGATTTTCCAAAACAAACATTAAGTAACCAAGACATTAAGAGATTCCCCGTTCTTAATGTCCAGTTAACTTAAACGATTTTCAAAACAACATTAAGTAACCAAGTCATTAAGAGATTCCCCATTCTTAATGTCCAGTTAACTTAAACGATTTTCAAAACAACATTAAGTAACCAAGACATTAAGAGATTCCCCATTCTTAATGCCCAGTTAACTTAACGATTTTCCGAAACACAGATTAAGTAAACAAGACATTAAGAGATTCCCCATTCTTAATACTCATTTAACTTAATGGTTTTCAAATTCCATGCAAAACAACTCAAACATATTATCAATCCACATCAAAACACATCAATTCATTTTTCCACAAAATCCAACCAAACACATATCAAATTTCATCAGTGTCAATTAAGAACACGTCAAAAACAACGAACACAAATCAACACAATCCACCACTCAAACACACAAGTTCCATTTACTCAAAATCATACATAAATGAGTTTAAATTCATTTTCCACAATACATTCATCAAGATAACCAAAACCTAACTCTAAGATTTTACCCATAAAGCCTTAGATACATTTTCCCCAAATCAATACTCCAACCCTAACAAAATTCTTTTCCATACAACCACAGATAAGGCCCTAAATGCAAACTAAAAGTTTGGAAGGAGCCCTTACCTTCACGTTAGCTTTAACGTGCGATTACGGCACCGTGAGTAAATCCGATAAAATCTCCGCTCGCAACGTGAGTAAAGAAGCTTAGATCTAGGTGAAACGGGGAGGTTTGTGTTTGACGGTTTTGAAATCCCTAATACCGTTTTCGAATCTGGAAGAAAGGAAGAAGTTGGAAACATGATCTTTCTCACCCACTAGCCTTGGGTTTCGATTTTCGAACTCAAAGGAAGCAAAGAAAGCAAAGAAAAGTATAACAATGGAGGAAGGAGGAAGTTGGCTTCGCGTGAGGCAAAGGAAGGAGATGGATTTTCTTTCTTTCTTTCCTTCCCTTTTACTTTCTCCTTTTTTCTTTCCTTTATATTTCTTTTCTTTCTATTTCCTCCTCTTTCTTTTCTTATATTTCCTTTCTTTCCTTTTCCTTCCCAACAAACATATATATATATTAATTACTTTTAACAAATATCTTCAAATCTAGATATTTATTAAAATTACCATTTCACTCATAACGCATTAAATTCTTCGTAAAAGATTTCACCGCAGTTAATTTAATTTATTTATCGACAAGTAATTCTATTCGGGCATCAAAATATCTTTTTGGGCATTTAAGCTCACAAAATATTAATAACTTGGCTAAAAAGCCTCCAAGTTCCATACCCAAAATACACCAAAATACAAACGGTGTCATTTAAAATTATGGGTCTTACAATCAGCATGAGAGATGGGTCATTAACAACATGTGGTCTAGCAACTTTTTTCTTACCACGTGATGTTTTGGATATTCCTTGTATTGCCACCGTTCCTGATCCTCCTGATCCATCTGAACCTCCTGATCCTCCTACTCCCACTGAAGCCATGTCTATATATATATATATATATACATCCATATCCATACATATATATAATATAATATATGTGTGTATGTACAATTAACATAAGATTAATTATATGTAAATAATACTGAAATAAAGAAATATACATAAATAAATAAATAAATTTTATACATAATGATATACATATATAAATAATTATATATCCATATATATATATATATATATATATATATATATACATATATATATATATAATAATGAAATATACATAAATAAATTTTAACACTCACATAAATAAAGAAATATATAATATTATACATATCGATATCCATACAAATATATATATAATGCCTAATTAATTAATTGTCTTCGTCTTGGTCATCTTCATCATCAGTATATTCATTTGATGAGTGAGTTAAGTCAATATTGCCTTCATCGTTCTCTAATTCATCTATTTCTTGTTCATCAACTTCTTCTCCAATGTGTGACTCATGACAAAGTTGACTAATAGTCTCATCTCCAATCACATGATCCAAATTTGACATTTCATCCATTTGAAATGCAACTTCTTCATTTTGACCTGCTTCAACTTCTTCTGTTCCACTCGTTGGTCTTGTTTTGATTACAGCACACCAACCTTGCTTGCTTCTGACAGTTGATGGATAAGGAACATAATACACTTGTCTTACATTATGGGCCAGGGCAAATGGATCAAACCGTGGATATCTTTTTGCTCATTCGAATGTCTACAGTATTGGATATCAAATTGATTTTAGTTCCTCTACTAGATGGATCAAACCACTTACAGTAAAACAACACCACTTTTTTCGCATAATCTAGGAACGTGTAGTCAATTTCATAAATATGCTCAATTATGCCATAGAAATCTTCTACTACACCACTATCAGAGACACTTTTCATACAAAATCCACTGTTAATTGTTTCTTTTCCTTCAATCCAAGATTTAGTGTGAAATTTTATCCATTGATGTAATAGGTGTGCCATTCTTTGAAACTTCTACTCGGGCCCATAGATAAGTGCCTTAAGTGGATGTTGATAGGAGTTTGTTCTTCCAGATGCACTTGTTGTTGAAACCATAATGGGAAATTTGAATGTATATCATCAGATGATTGTCCCGTATTTAAAAATGCCCTGATCGATGACCATATATATGGTGAATATCAATTTAATCATATAATAAAATATAATTATTTAGTAAGATCGGAGAGGAATTTGAAACGTACTCAATGTATGGTTTAACTTCAGTGTAGTTAATCAAAACGTGAACATGTGCCGCATTAAATACTTTGTCGCTTGGCCAGAAAATCGGAAAATCCCTACCAACATGATGACCAGACAAGCAAAAAAGTGATAAAGCATGTGGATGACGTATAACACTATTAGTAGCGTTTCTTCCGTTAACTGGTGACAATGTTTCATTGTTGAAATAATGAGAACAAAAGTGTGTTGTTTCACGGTGTAGGTAAGATGAACAAATTGAGCCCTCAACTCTAGCTTTGTTTTTCACCGACCGTTTTGAATAACCCATGAACCTATAATATACAAAGAGATGTACAATAAGCTCCATGTATATATATATAAGTTGAAGTATATTGAAATTTAAGAGATGTATGTATATATATATCACCTTTCAAATGGATACATCCATCTATACTGAACTGGTCCACCAAGCCTAGCTTCACTTGCAAGATGCACTGAGAGATGCTCCATCGAATAAAAAAACCCAGGAGGAAATACTTTCTCTAACTTACATAGAATGATCGGAATGTCATTTTCCATCTTGATCAAATCTTTATTAATGAGTGTTGAAGAACACAAATTCTTGAAATATTGACTCACTTCAATAAGTGGGTTCAATACATGTGTCGGTAAAGCATTAAAGGCAATAGGAAGTAAACACTCTAAAAATATATGACAATCATGACTTTTTATCCCATGCATCCTCCCATTTTCCACATCAACACATTTTGCCAAATTAGAACAATAACCGTCAGGCGTCTTCAGCTCTTTAATCCAACGATAAACAGATTTGGCTTCATCAGTAGATAAAGTGTAATTTGCACGAGGTTTAAGGGTCTTGCCGTTTTGTTCCACCAACAACAAATCTGGCCGTCTGCAATATATACCTATGTCTTTTCTTGCTTTGTCATTATCTTTTGTTTTCCCTTTCACATTCATCACAGTATTAAAGATGTTGTCAAAGAAATTTTTCTCAATATGCATAACATCGAGGTTATGTCTCAAAAGATTATCTTTCCAATACGGTAGATCCCAAAAAATACATCTTTTTGTCCAATTGTGCCATTGTCCGTAACCTTGTGGTTGACAAGCCACACCATTAACAACATGTACCTTTGGCATATCTTTTACTTTATTCCAAACTTGTTCTGATGTCAATTTCATCGGGGGCCCTAGACTTTCTGCATAGCCCTTCATAAATGCAACTTTGTTCCTTCTAAATGCATGATCAGCAGGTAAAAACCTACGATGCGAGTCAAACCACGATGCCTTCCCACCAAATTTTAAAGTAAATGCTTTCGTATCTTCCATACAAATAGGACAAGCTAGTTTACCATGGGTGCCCCATCCTGACAACATCCCATAAGCGGGGAAATCATTAATGGTCCACATCAATGCAGCTCTCATCATAAAATTTTCTCTGCGAGCAATATCATATGTCAAGATACCATTCCACAACCTCTTCAAATCGTCAATCAAAGGTTGTAAATAAATATCAATACCAGTTGTAAGATTAGAAGGACCTGGTATCACAACAGCTAAGAACATATAAGGTTTAGACATACACATATCAGGAGGAAGATTGTAAGGAGTAACAATAACCAGCCAACAAGAATAAGGAGTAGACGATGCTTGTATGTAAGGCGTAAATCCATCTGACGATAATCCCAATCTTACATTGTGTGGATCTGACGCAAAATCAGGATGTATTTGATCAAAGTGTTTCCATGCCTGACCATCAAACGGATGTCGCAACTCGCCTGAATTTCTTCTATTCTCATAATGCCATGTCATCTTTCCTGCAGTTTGTATTGATGCAAACAATCTTTGCAATCTTGATACAATAGGGAGGTAAAACATTGCTTTCCTTGGAATTGATTTCCCCCTACTTACCCTTGAGTTATTCCTTTGGTGATACCTTGGTTCTTGACAAAACTTGCATTCAACTAAGTTTGCATCATTCATACCAAATTCATTATCATAATACAACATGCAACCTTTAACACAACAATCAATCCTCTTAACAACTAATCCTAACTTTGACACTAACCGTTTCACATCGTAATAACTTTGCGACAAACCATCTCTAACAGGTGTTGCGTCTAGCATCATTTTAGTCATCAAATCCAAAGCTAAATCAGAAACATGAAATTGAGACTTTAGACCTAACAGTCTAATACACATTGATAACTTTGAGTTTGAAGAACCTTCAAACAATGGTTTATTTGTCTCTTTCAAAAGACCATAAAATCTCTGAGCTTCTTCATTGGGAAGTCCATCGGTATCATCATATTGATCTTCATTGAATGACAAATTAACCCCAACAGCATCCGAGATCATATCATTCATCGCCTCAAAGTGTTGATAGTTATAATAATCTATACCTAACATGTTAGTACTACTTGAAGGATCTAAGTTATAATTCTCCAAATATGTACTAGTAGTATTAGGCGCCGCCAGAGACTCTTCTCCATGATTAGTCCAAACCCAGTTGTTAGGCATAAATCCGTCTACATACAAATGCACTCTTATTTCATCTTCACTTTTAAACCGTCTGCATCGACATAAACAACATGGACATCTCATTCCCCCTTCATCTTGGACAATTTTTTGCACTCTCGCAAAATTGAGAAAGTCTTCGACCTTGTTAGCAAAACGTTGTTTAAGATCCTTTCTTCCGGGAAAATTTCTATCGTACATCCAACTACAGTCTAAATCCATAGTTGCTTTATATATATATATATATATATATATATATATATATATATATATATATATATATATATATATATCGATGTTTTATATATTAATTGCTTTATTTTTCAAAAGCATTATATATAAATTTTGACATATTTATATGTCAATTAGGGGAGCATGCATTTGCGCACAATATAATATATTATTATCAATACAATAAATATATATAAACCGAAATACAATTTCAAATTATATATATATATATATCAATACTAACAAAATAATAATAATTAAATAAACATTATAT
>JBBPBS010000922.1:226391-240528 GCA_037974835.1 Cicer judaicum
TTAATTTGCAAACAATATAATAAATTATAAATAATATAATAAAATATCAATACTTATAACAAAAAATAATAATTAATATGATAAATTTTAATAATATTTTTTTTAAAATCAATAACTTTGATATATATGTCAATTAGGGGATTATATATTAATTAATTTGCAAACAGTATAATAAATTATTAATCAAGACTATATCATTATACAAATATATATGTCAATTATGATGTTTTTTAAAAAATCAAGACTAATAATCAAGACTTATTTATAACAAAAAATATTAATATCATCCATTATTTTAATAATGTTTTTTTAAATAATAATTATATTAAAACCAATATATTTTAACCGTGGTTTGAAACTTTAATTTATCATATATTAATATGTAAACAACATCATTCCTATTTTTTTTTAAATAAATTTATAAAACTAATCTAAATATATATATTACTAATCTATATTTTAAAATTAATATATATATATATATATTAATCTAAATTTAAAATATATAAAATACTAATTTGATGCCGAGTAGCATCTGACTTCAAGATTTCACTCACGTACGATGCTTGCAAGTCTTCGAAATAATTAACAAGCACTATAAAAATAAAAATCAATAACATTAATTAGTTATATCAAATTAAAAAATAAAATTATAAAATTACATATACAATATAATTTATACTTACCAAATTTAAATGAAGAGTAATTTTGTGTAGAGAGAAGGAGGAGAGAATAGTGAGAATGAGGTTTTAGAGAGAAGTTGAATGTGAAAAAATGAAGCAGGAGGGTGAGAAATATATATAGGATTGGCCTTGAGCATTTGTGGCGGCCAAAGCAGCCACAATGCCAACGGCTATAAGGAATTTGTGGCGGCCTTTGCCGCAAGTAATCCCAACGTCTATATTGCCTTTTGTGGCGGCCTTTGCCGCCAATAAATCCAATAGTCATGTACACTTGTGACGGCCTGAGCGGCCAGAAAAGTCAGCTGGATTTGGGCGTCCTTTGTGGCGGCCTTTGCAGCCACAAACGCCACGTGCCCATTCCTTTGTGGCGGCCTATGCAGCCACAAAAGCACTGATCTTGTTAATCTTTTGTGACGAATTTGGCCCTCACAAAAGTCATCCTTTGTGGCTGTAAAAGCCCTCACAAAATCCAGAAATATTTAACTAGATTTTGTGGCTGCCTAAGCCCTCACAAAATCACAATGTTGTGATTTTGTGAGGGCTTAGGCAGCCATAAAATCCAGTTAAATATTTAAAAATTTGTGAGGGCTTTTTCAGCCACAAAAGATGACCAATTTCAATTTTAGCCTTTGTGAGGGCTTTTTCAGTCACAAATTTATGAGGGTTTTATTCGGCCACAAAATATTTATAAAGTTGGCCACAAATATGTGTTTTTCTTGTAGTGAGGCTACGTAGGCTTTTTTGGTCTTAGGTAGTGGTTGATTGTCTTTAGCCTTTGTAGTTTTATTTTTGTTTTGCAATTTGAAGCACTCAGATTTTATATGTCCTGTCTTCCCACATTCAAAACAGGTTATCTTGCTATCATTTGTTTTTGTGTTTGAGGGTTTTCTTGATTTGTTATCCTTCTTTTTCAAAAACATTTTGAATTTTCTGACAAGTAATCCAATCTCTGAATCTTCATCAGTCTCACTATTTGACTCATCAGTGCAGATCTCTTGTTCAGACTTTGTTTGATGCGCTTGGGCTTTCAAAGACAACCCTTTTCTTTTTCTATCAGTCTGTTCAGCTTCACTCAGTCTATGAAACTCCATTTCATGCTCTCTTAGTTTACCAAAAAGTGTTGCAATTGACAGGCTACCAAGGTCTTTTGATTGTGCTATGGCAGTGATCTTTGGCTGCCACTCTTTGGTCAAGCACCTCATCACTTTGCTGATTTGCTGCGCATTGTCAATCACTTTTCCAAGAGCATTTAGATTATTTACTATGTGAGTAAATCTTGTCTGCATATCATTAACATACTCCTCTTTCTTCATGTTGAACAACTCATACTCATGCATTAGAGTATTGATTCGGGCCCTTTTTACATCTGTTGCTCCTTCATGAGTTTGCTGCAATGTGTCCCACATCTCCTTAGCAGTTTTGCAGTTAGACACCCTAAAAAATTCGTCAGTAGATAATGCAGAGGTAATAATGTTTTTAGCCTTAGCATTGTATCCAACCTTTTTCTTGTCATCCTCAGACCAGTCAGCTCTGGGTTTTGGGATTAATGCATTATCTGTGCCAGCTATTCTAGGCACATAGGGTCCATTTAGTACTGCTTCAAGTATATCAAGACTACATGCTTCTAGAAAAATTAACATTCTCTCCTTCCAATACATGTAGGCCGCCCCATTAAATGCATGGGGCCTTGCCAAGGATGCACCTTCTCCTAGAAATTCTACAGAGGTCATTTTCTTTTATGAGAGTTACTCTAAAAAAGGTCAGGCTCTTGATGCCAATTGTTCGGAATCAAGACAGAATTTTGCTAACACAAACATTCAAGATTAAGCATTCATTCAATATTGAAATAAAGAGAAAGGGTTAGAAAATCGTGCACCAAGATTTATACTGGTTCGGCTATCAATATGACAGCCTACATCCAGTCCTGAAATCAACTTGATTTCAGCCTTTTTCTAATAGAATCGACTTGAGTACGTTTTATAGATTGTCCAGCTCAAACAAGGCCTATCTATCCAACTCACTCGCTTCTATTACACAGCCACCTTATCCTTGGAGTTAATCGCCAAACTCGCACAAGATAACGATGAGACTTCTTCTTGATGAACACCCTCACCAACGAAGATAGTCACCAGTTTCTATATTGGGTTTTTCGCGTTCTTTACAGATTGTTGTTTACAGAAAATACAAAGGATCAAAGATCACTAATGAAGGTGACTCAATCACACTATGTATGTCACACAAAAGGATTTGCCAAAAGAGTAATTTGTGTGGTTACAATTATTTCTTTCAAAGTGTTTTTCTTGGTTTCAGTGTTATGAAAACGTGTAATCAATAATTGTTTCAAGTGTGTATCTTAGTTATGAAAAAAGTGATTTGAGTCAACTTATATATGTTAAGAAAAACAACAGTTTAATCGATTCCTCAATCGATTTTATAAAGGTTTAAAAACAGCTTAATTGATTGCCCAATCGATTATCGCGTTTCTTGTTTTTCTTGGTTCTTGAACATATATGACTGAATCGATTTGCCAATTGATTCTTTTAATGCTTAAATCAGAAACAGAAGCATGTTCATATCAGAATCGATTGAGTAATCAATTAAAGGTGTTTTGTTCAAACAACGAGATCAAAAAATCGATTACGTAGTCGACTCATATTTATTCATAATCGATTTGGCAATGATCTGTAACTCAAACAATTACTCCAATCGATTTTTCAATCGATTAGACTGATCACAGTGACTCCAGTATTTTTCTCCAATCGATTCGTCAATCGATTTGCCTGGTCACTATGATTCAGCTGTTTTATTCCAATCGATTTGCCAATCGATTCGAATTGTTACAGTGGCTTAGCTATTTAGAAAACATCGATGTGCCAATCGACTAGGGGCATGTTTCTGATATATGATTAAGCATTTCATTTTCACAATCGATTACCTAATCGATTTGCATATACCTTGCAAGTTAAGAAAAAAAATTTCAATTGATGTCCCAATCGATTTGATTGATCATAGAGGCTAAGTCTGATAAAAAACTTTTTCCCAATCGATTTGCCAATCGATAGGTTTAATAAGTGGTTGTCTCTGTGACTTAACAACTCGATTACTCAATTGATGTCCCAATCGATTGGTTGATTACAGAGGCCAAGTCTGATGAAAAAGAGTTTTCTGAATCGATTTGCCAATCGATTTGCAAAGTATTAGCTTGGCTCTATAAGTTACACAATCGATTTCTCAATTGACGTGTTAATCGATTGTCCAATGGATTGATTTAAACCCAGAGTTCAGGTTTCACTAAAAACCTTTAAGTAATCGATTTCCCAATCGATGTACTTAGTGAAAACTCTAATTCTGAGTCAAGCAATCGATTGCACAATGGATTTATCAATTGACTTGCAACTCGATTTCTTTACTGGTTTATTTTAAGATTTCATTTTTAATTTTGCAAATGCTTAAGTATGAAATCATATGAATGAGTCTACTAAATAACTACTATAACCACTAACGACACTAGATAAAATTGCATCTTTCTTCAGCACATTCTCTACTTTTTGCTTGATTCCTTGTGTTCCAAGATTGTGTCCATGTGTATAGTGTTTATTTGTTTTTCCTGAAATGTAACTTGGTTCAAACTGTTAGTTTTATCAAATGATGCATGAACATTGTATGTTTGTTAATTATGTCAAAATCATGATCAGGAGGACTTAAGTCTAACATTCTTCTCCAAAAAATTTAATTGTGTTTCGGGTTCTGCGTCAGATTTCAAAAACTAGCCATCGGCTGGTCTGGAAATACGGATTTCGGTCTATTTTGGTCTTGTGGTGCAAAAATCGCCCGAAAAGTCCAAATCAAATCGAGGACCCGTAGACCCTTATAACATTCTTCTCCAAAATTTATAACTGTGTTTCGGGTTCCGCGTCATATTTCAAACACTAGCCATTGTCTTGTCTGAAAATACGGATTTCGGTCCATTTTATTCAGGTGGTACGAAAATCGCCCAAAAAGTCTATATGAAATCAAGGACCAGGAGACCCTTATAGCATTCTTCTCCAAAATTTATAACTATTTTTTGGGCTCCGCACCCGATTTTAAATACTAGCCATCGTTTGGTCCGAAATTACGGATTTCGGTCCATTTTTATCGAGTGGTACGAAAATCCCCCGAAAAGTCCAAATAAAATCGAGGACCGAAAGACCCTTACAACATTCTTCTCCTAAATTTATAACAGTGTTTTGGATTTCACATCAAATTTCAAACACTAGCCATCATCTAGCCTAATAATAGATTTCGATCCATATTTTACGAGGGGTAAGAAAATCGCCTGAAAAGTTCAGATGAAATCGAGGACATCAAGACTCTTATAGGATTCTTCTTCTAAATTTAAAACTGTGTTTTGGGTTCTGCGTCAGATTTCAAAAACTAGCCATCGTCTTGTTCAAAAATACGGATTTCGATCCATTTTAGTCGGGTAGTACAAAAATCGCCCGAAAAGTCCAGATGAAATCAAGGATCGAGGGATCCTTATAGCATTCTTCTTCTAAATTTTTAACTGTGTTTTGGTTTCCACGTCAGATTCAAACACTAACAACTGTCTTGTTCGTAAATACAAATTTCGGTCAATTTTAGTCGGGTGGTACGAAAGTCACCTGAAAAGTTGAGATGAAATCTAGGACCGGGAGTCCCTTATATCATTCTTCTCCAAAATTTATAACTGTGTTTCGGGTTCCGTGTCAAATTTCACATAATAGCCAGTCTTTTTCGAAAATACGGATTTCAGACCATTTTGGTTGGATCATATGAAAATCGCCAGAAAAGTCAAAATGAAATCGAGGACCATGAGACCCTTATAGCATTCTTCTCCAAAATTTATAACCGTGTTTCGAGTTCCGCGCTTGATTTCAAACACAAACCAAAGTCTGGTCCGAAAATAAAGATTTTAGTCCATTTTTGTCGAGGGGTATGAAAATCGCCTGAAAAGTCCAGATGAAATCGAGGACTGAGAGACTCTTATACCATTCTTCTCGAAAATTTATAACTGTGTTTCGGGTTTTGTGCTAGATTTCAAACACTAGCCATCGTCTGGTCCAAAAATACGAATTTCAGTACATTTTTGTCAGGTGATACGAAAATTGCCCGCAAAGACCTGGTGAAATCGAGGACCTGGAAACGCTTATAGCATTCTTCTCCTAAATTTATAACTGAGTTTCGGATTCCGCGCCAGATTTCAAACACTTGCCATCGTCTAGTTCGAAAATATAGATTTCGGTCTTTTTTGTCGAGGGGTTAGAAAATTGCCTGAAAAGTCAAGATGAAATCGAGTAACTGAGAGACCCTTATAGCATTCTTCTCCTAAATTTATAACTGTGTTCCGAGTTCCGTGTCGGATTTCAAACACTAGCCATTGTTTTGTTCAAAAATACGAATGTCGGTCAATTTTAGTCGAGTGGTACGAAAATCACCTGAAAATACCAGATGAAGCGAGGACCTAGAGACACTTATATCATTCTTCTCCTAAATATATAACAGTGTTTCGGATTCCGGGTTAGATTTCAAACACTAGCCATCATTTGGTCTGAAAATATAGATTTTGGTCCATTTTTGTCAAGGGGTATGAAAATCGCACAAAAAGTCTAGATGAAATTGACAACCGAGAGAACCTTATAGAATTCTTCTTCTAATTTTATAATTGTATTTTGGGTTCCATGCAAAATTTCAAACACTAGCCATCATTTGGTCCAAAAATATGGATTTCAATCCATTTTAGTGTAGCGGTATCAAAATCGTCCGAAAGGTCCTTATGAAATCGAGGACCGAGAGACGCTTATAACATTCTTCTCCAAAATTTATAATTGTGTTTCAACTTCCGCGTCAAACTTCAAACACTAGCCCTCGTCTGGTCCAGAAATATTGATTTCGATCCTTTTATGTTAGTTGGTATGAAAATCACCCGAAAAGTCCAGATCAAACGAGGATCGAAAGACCCTTATAGCATTCTTCTCCAAAATTTATAACTGTATTTGAGGTTCTGTGTCAAATTTCAAACACTAGCCCTCGTCTGTTCCGAAAATATTGATTTTGGTCCATTTTTCTCAGGTGGTTTGAAATTTTTAATTGTGTGTCGGGTTCTGCGGCAGATATCAAGTACTAGCTATCGACTGTTCCGAAAATACAGATTTTGGTTCATTTTTGTCGAGGGGTACAAAAATTTCCCAAAAAGTCTAGATGAAATCGAGGAGAAGAAGATTCTTGTAGCAGTTTTCTCCTAAATTTATAACTGAGTTTCGGGTTCTGCATCAGATATCAAACACTAGCCATCGTTTGGTCCGAAAATACATATTTCAGTCTATTTTTGTCGGGTGATACAAAAATCGCTCGAAAAGACCAAATGAAATCAAGGACTGGGAGACCCTTATAACATTCTTCTCGTAAATATATAATTGAGTTTTGGGTTCCACCTCAAATTTCAAACACTAGCAATTGTCTGGTCTGAAAATACGGATTTTGGTTCATTTTTGTCGGGTGACACAAAAATTGCCCGAAAAGTCCAGATGAAATCGACGACCGAGAGACTCCTATAGCATTCTTCTTCTAAATTTATAATTGTATTTTAGGTTCCATGTCAAATTTCAAACACTAGCCATCATTTGGTCCGAAAATACGGATTTCAATCCATTTTAGTCTAGTGGTATGAAAATCGCCCAAAAAGTCCTGATGAAATCGAGGACCGGGTGACCTTAAAGAATTTTTCTCCTAAATTTATAAATTTGTTTCAGATTCCATATAATACCACTAGTTTTGATACAAAAGTCCTGATAAAAGCTTCACAACGTGAGATTCAAAAATGGACCGAAATTTGTATTTTCAGACCAGATGAGGGCTAGTAAGTATTTGAAATTTGACGCGGAAACGAAAACATAGTTATAAATTTTGGACAAGAATGCTATAAGGGTCTCCGGGTCCTTGATTTCATCTGGACTTTTCGGGCAATTTTCGTTCCACCCGACAAAAATGGACCAAACTTCATATTTTCGAACAAAACATTGGTTAGTGTTTGAAATCTGGAACGGAACCCGAAACACAGTTATAAATTTTGGAGAAGAATGATACAAGGGTCTCCTAGTCCTCGATTTCATCTCGACTTTTCGGTTGATCTTCTTACTACCCAACAAAAATGGACCAAAATTCGTATTTTCGAACAAAACAATGATTAGTGTTTGAAATCTGGCACGAAATCCAAACCACAGTTATAAATTATGGAGAAGAATGTTATAAGGGTTTCCAGGTCCTTGATTTCATCTGGACTTTTTGGGTGATTTTCATACCACCCAACTAAAATGAACCTAAATTCGTATTTTTGAACCACACTATGGCTAGTGTTTGAAATCTGACGCAGAAACTGAAACATAGTTATAAATTTAGAAGAAGCATGCTGTAAGGGTCTCCCGGTCGTCGATTTCATTTGGACTTTTTGGGAAATATTCGTACCACCCGACAAAAATGGATCGAAATTCATGTTTTCGAACAAAACAATGCTTAGTGTTTGAAATCTGGAACGGTACCCAAAACACAGTTATAATATATGGAGAAGAATGCTATAAGGGTCTCCCGATCCTCGATTTCATATGGAATTTTTGGGTGATTTTCGTACCACCTAACTAAAATGAACCTAAATTCGTATTTTCGAACCACACTATGGCTAGTGTTCGAAATCTGACGCGGAACCTAAAACACAGTTATAAATTTAGAAGAAGCATGCTGTAAGGGTCTCCTGATTGCGATTTCATTTGGACTTTTTGGGCAATTTTCGTACCACCCAACAAAAATGAACCGAAATTTGTATTTTCGGACCATACGATGGCGCTTAGTGTTCAAAATCTGGCGCGGAGCCTGAAAAATAGTTATAAATATTGGAGAAGAATGCTATAAGGTTCTCTTGGTCCTCGACTTCCTCTGGACTTTTCTGTCGATTTTCGTACCACCCGACTAAAATGGACCAAAATTCATATCTTCAAACTAAAAGATGGTTAGTGTTTAAAATCTGGCGCAAAACCTGAAACACAATTATAAAGTTTGGAGAAGAATGCTTTAAAGGTCTCTTGGTCCCCGATTTCATCTGGATTTTTTTTCGTACCACTCGACTAAAATGGACCAAAATCTGTATTTTCGAAAAAAACGATGGTTTGTGTTTGGAATCTGACACGGAACATGAAACACAGTTATAAATTTTGGAGAAAAATGCTATAAGGGTCACTCGAACACATGAAAAAAAATGGACAGAAATTCGTGTTTTCGAAAAAGCAATGGATATTTTTAGAATTTGACGCGGAACCCAAATCACATTCATAAATTTAGGAGAAGAATGCTATTAGAGTCTCTTGGTCCTCGATTTCATCTCGTATCTACTATATCCCACATTCTCTATATCCCCTATCCCCCTATCCCCCTCTCTCCCTATCCCTTATCCTCTATCCCCTATCACCTATCTCATATCTCATATCTCCTATGAACTATCACTTATCAACTACCACTTATCAATTATCACTTATCAACTATCACTTATCATCTATCACTTATCACCAATCACCTATCACCTATCACATATCACCTATCCCCCTATCCTCTATATCCCATATTCCCTATATCTCATATTCCCTATCCCATATCCCCCGTATCCCCTTATCCCCTGTATCCTCTATATCCCCTAACTCAAAATCCCTGCAAGGATCTGTGGGCTCCAACTAATTATGGACGCACCACACAACTATGAATGCATGAATGTAGACACTTTTGTTAGTAACAATGTAGATCACTCAACCAGAGCATCCAAAATCATTCAATTTTGTCCTAAACCAAACTAGTTTAGACACAGTAATCACCTTTGATAACCACAACATGTCAAGCAAGCATTTTAACAACGTATCATATACCATACATTTTCCACAATTTGAACATTTTAAGCACATCCATTATTAATACTCATTTTAATAATAGCATATTACTAAAATAGAGTTGTTAAATAAATATTTTATTATTAATTTATTTGACAACTCTATTTTAGTATATGTTATTATTATCTTCGTTATAAAGTACAACTACATAACGAAGATAATAATAACTTGTTATTATTATGTTCGTTATAAAGTACAACTACATAACGAAGATAATAATAACATGCTATTATTATCTTCTTTATAAAGTTTAACTATATAACGAAGATAATAATAACATATAATAAAGTAATCACCTTTGATAACCACAACATGTCAAGCACAACCATTATAACAACGTATCATATACCATACATCCACAATTTGAACATTTTAAACACAACCATTATTAATATTCATTTTAAAGATAACACACAAACAAAACCAATACATAACATCATAATACATTTATATCACATAATTCAAGTAGGAAAGCGGATTGAGTGATGCCTTTACCGTTACCAAAGTTGTTTATAGAATTATGTTTCACAAACTCTTGTCTCACTCGTTTGACACCTGCTACTGTGCAAGCACGATTTATCCCTCTCTGAACTTCGTTTCGCCGATCCGACCGTTGAAAATGAAGACCTAAATATTACGAATTTGCTGTCCCAAACTAAGCCCTATCAGTTTTTGTTTTATTCCTTTTTATCATTAGAAGCGGGTAACGTGTGGTATTAAATGGGAAAGTGATAATAAGTGAGGAGGGTTGTAACGTGGTATTAAGTGGGGAGGATGATATTAAGCTGGGAAAGTAGAGAACGTGGTATTATGTGGGAACGTGGTATTTCAATCTAAGTCATTTAACGGTACGCCGTCCGTAGGGGCCTATGGCTTGGCCTGGCCTGACATGTTTAATAAAAAAGCTAGGCTCAGGCTATTTTTAAAGCCTACTTATGTAAATATGTCAGACTCAGGCTTATAAAAAAGCCTATTAGACCTGACAGAACGACCTATATATATTTTATTATTTATTTTATTTTCCATTTTTTTCTTCTAACTTCCATTGCACTCACTCCAACAAACAGGTATGTAAGCAACATATTTTTTTTATAAAAATCAATACTATTTCTTTGTTATCTTTATATATATTATTAGAATATAAACTTGGAAACCCTAATTGTTTATTATTACTAAATATGAGTTTGTTTGAGAGGTAATATTCGGAGTTGTTTGAGAGTATTTATTTAGAGGTAATATTTCTAGTTGTTTGAGAGATAATAATGGGTGCGTTTGTTTCAATAAAAAATTTATTCTTTTAAATCAAAAATCATTTTTTAAGGTTTAAAGGGTGTTTGTTTCATATATTTTTTAAAAATATTTTGTTAGAAAAATCGTTTTTTATTTAATATATATACATTAATATTGGTATATGAAGAATCATGTAAATCGGTATGCGTAGAGAATCACATAGGTATAGATAATTGTTTATTTGTTACCTTTATATATGTATATATATATATATATATATATTATTACAGAATATGATTTTGTTTGAGAGGTAATAATATGAGTTTGTTTAAGAGCATTTGTTTGAGAGATAATAATAGGTGCATTTGTTTCAATAAAAAAATTATTCTTTTAAACTAATTTTTTTTTTATCAAATAGTATTTATTTATTACTTTTTAGCTCAGTGTCTAACATATATGTATTTTTACTTTTGTTTCTAAAGGTTGATAAACAAGAGATACAAATAACTTTGAAGATTTGATATCATATTTTTGTCATTGTGTAACTGTTTATGGCGTTCATTTTGTTTTATTTGTAATTATTGAAGGACTTTTAGAGTTTGTTAATTATGAATTCATTTTTTTTTATTGAAAGGTTGTTGCATTACAAACTTGTTAGTAATTATTTTATTAGATTTGATTATCATTTTATTTGTTTTCCTTATATATAAAGGCCTAGTTTAGCCTATTTAAAAAAAAAGTAAAAAATAACATTTAAATATTTTAATGTGAATAAGGCTTTTAGATAGGCTTACAAGCCAGGCCATGATAGGCCGTGGGCCGTTAAAAAAGCATATGATAGACCGTAGACCAGGCTTAGGCCTAGAAAATTCATCGTAGGCCAGGCTCAGGCCTTTCAAAGCCTGGCCTATTCCCACCCTAACTATCACCAACAATTATCTTAACTCCTAATAAAGGAAAATATAAAAATAAAATCAAATGTTTGGATATTACATTCTACTTACCTTAAATAGTTTCGTCCTCGAAACTGATGCTAATTAATAGAAATGTGGGTCTTGCCGTCGGCAATGATGCACATGCGTCAATGTAAGCATTGTACTTCACATTCGCTCACGATGCAATAAACCCAAAATAAAACCAACCACTGAGGATCACTCCAACTAATCATTGATATAGGGATGTGTGTGTATATAAGCAACATGAGCTTGTCAATTAAACCTAATACTTATGTCTATATTTTAACAATTTGGGGTGCTCTTCCAAGAAAAGTGCTCCTTTAATTAGAACAATAGACCTAGAATACTGTTCTTACTGGGTTGCAGAAACTGTCTGCGCATAAAAGAAATCATAACATTATAATTATGCAAACAAGCCTGAATAACATAAGGGGAGAGACTTTATTATGCAAGTAATCCACATAAGAGGAAAAAGTTGGACATTTCAATCATTGATAAGAAAGTCGACAATCAATATTACATACACATGCATAACAAATCATAAAATTATTCAAACATAATCTATGGACCAGACCGGAGCAAAATGCACAAACACAGTATAACAATTTTAAATTAATGGACAATGGACGTATGAGTGAAGGATGGTGAGATTGGGTTCCCTTTGTTGGAGTTGGATTCAGCTTGATAGAGCCTATGTTTCAGCTCATTGGAGTAGGGTTCATTCACTTTATTGGCTTGTTTGGTTCATTGCTACCTTGCAACGATGAGTTTGTTCATGTTCTCTAATTCATGATTTCCTTTAAGTTTGGGAGCTACAGGGGTAAGATTTGACGCAACATCATTCACCTCCTCTGGAGATGGGTTCACCTTGGGATGTATGTTATATTAAATGCATTTGTTGAGTAAGTGCTACAACTGCAAGTTAATAATTTGTGCGCTAGCACCTTATTACTCAACTGTTACATTTTGGGTTTTCTAAAAACGATCATAACACTATCATTCAAGGATAAATAACAATTATATAGTAAGACTTGTTCAATGTCCTCAAACTCCGGATTATGTAGTAGTCTATTACTATTAAGAGTCTACCCAAGTTGGCAAATAAACTTTTAATAAGTTGGTTAACTCAATTTTAATACCTACACCTAGAGTCATAAATTCGTATGAGTTGATTTAAGAGTTCAAAAACCATGTCTTCCAATATATATATTCTACGAGGTCATTGTTGGTTGAATGACTCGAAGATTAGCTTGGTGTAAGAGTGGCTAAGCTGGTTTGAATCTAGATATGGATGATGGCTATGGATTGTTGTCATGTTTTCTACCAGCTTCTCACTTACTTACGCATTCCTTTTGTTGAGAATTCTTGAGCTGCTTCATTTTAGGTTTTTCTAATCCATGAGACTTATGACCACATGGTGCTTGGATAGTTAGAAGGATGTTGTTTACTCAATGGCTAGTTAGATTACCTTCATCTAAACTTCTTTAGCAGTTTTCACCTCAAATATTTTCATTGTTTCTGAATCAAGTTGGGCATGGCAATAATAGAGAAAACCATGTAAGTGGTCAAGACATGGGAGCGAACAAACAAATAAGGTATAATCTTGTTAACTTTGAGCTTTGTTGTAAGTCTAAGATTGCTCTCCATAAACATACATTCAAGTCATGGCAATTAATTTCTACTGTAACTATGAAAAGAAACGAACGACTTTTTAGTATTAAACAATTATAAATTAGAATAGAGGATCAAGCCCCAGTAATTTAATTGAAACAAAAGTTCACAAACTGAAATAAAATATTTTTTGACAACTCTATTTTATTATATTTTATTATTATCATTGTTATGTAATTGTACTTTATAACGAAGATAATAATAACATATAATAAAATAGAGTTGTCACATAAAATAATAATAAAATCTTTATTTAACAACTCTATTTTACTATATATTATTATTATCATCGATGTTTACTTTTTTTTTCATAACAAAGATAATAATAACATATAATACAATAGACTTGTTAAATAAAATAATTATTAAATATTTTTTGACAACTCTAATTAATTATATATTATTATTATCTTTGTAATGTAGTTTTACTTTATAACGAAGATAATAATAACATATAATAAGATAGAGTTATCAAATAAATTAATAATAAATTATTTAATTAACAACTCTAATTTGTTATATGTTATTATTATCGTCAATTTTTACATCTTTTTTCATAACGAATATAATAATAACATATAATAAAATAGAGTTCTTAAATAAAATATTTATTAAATATTTTTATATAGCTCTATTTTATTATATATTATTA
>JBBPBS010000927.1:5430-41386 GCA_037974835.1 Cicer judaicum
TGTGCATCCAATAGTTGTGTTTGTGTCATTGGATGAAGATTTAGGTCATTTTCGTCCTCCCTAAACTTAATCTTGTCCAATTAAGGTTTCTAACCAATCTTGAGCATCGAATAGGAGTTTTTGTATCATTGGATGAACATTTAGGTCATTTTCGTCCTCCCTATACTTTATCTTGTCCAATTAGGGTTTCTAACCAATCTTGTGCATCTAATAGTTGTGTTTGTGTCATTGGATGAACATTTAGGTCATTTTCGTCCTCCCTAAACTTAATCTTGTCCAATTAAGGTTTCTAACCAACCTTGAGCATCGAATAGGAGTTTTTGTATCATTGGATGAACATTTAGGTCATTTTCGTCCTCCCTATACTTTATCTTGTCCAATTAGGGTTTCTAACAAATCTTGTGCATCCAATAGTTGTGTTTGTGTCATTGGATGAAGATTTAGGTCATTTTCGTCCTCCCTAAACTTAATCTTATCCGATTATGATTTCTACCCAATCTTGTGCATCCAATAGGTGTTTTTGTGTCATTGGATAAACATTTAGGTCATTTTCGTCCTCCCTACACTTTGTCCAATTAGGGTTTTTAACCAATCTTGTGCATCCAATAGGTGTTTTGTGTCATTGGATGAATATTTAGGTCATTTTCGTCCTCCCTACACTTAATCTTGTCCAATTAGGATTTTTGACCAATCTTGTGCATCCAATAGGTGTTTTGTGTCTTTGGATGAATATTTAGGTCATTTTCGTCCTCCCTACACTTAATCTTATCCAATTAGGGTTTTTAACCAATCTTGTGCATCCAATAGTTGTGTTTGTGTCATTGGATGAAGATTTAGGTCATTTCCGTCCTCCCTAAACTTAATCTTGTCCAATTAGGATTTCTAACCAATCTTGTGCATCCAATAGGTGTTTTTGTGTCATTGGATGAACATTTAGGTCATTTTCGTCCTCCCAACACTTAATCTTGTCCAATTAGGGTTTTTAACCAATCTTGTGCATCCAATGGGTGTTTTTGTGTCATTGGATGAACAATTAGGTCATTTTCGTCCTCCCTAGTCTAAATCTTATCCAATTAGGGTTTTTGACCAATCTTGTGCATCCAATAGGTGTTTTCGTGTCATTGGATGTCATTGGATGAACATTTAGATCATTTTCGTCCTCCCTACACTTAATCTTCTCCAATTAGGGTTTTTAACCAATCTTGTGCATGCAATAGTTGTGTTTGTGTCATTGCATGAAGATTTAGGTCATTTTCATCCTCCCTAAACTTAATCTTGTCCAATTAAGGTTTCTAACCACTCTTGAGCATCGAATAGGTGTTTTTGTATCATTGGATGAACATTTAGGTCATTTTCGTCCTCCCTATACTTTATCTTGTCCAATTAGGGTTTCTAACCAATCTTGTGGATCTAATAGTTGTGTTTGTGTCATTGGATGAACATTTAGGTCATTTTCGTCCTCCCTACACTTAATCTCGTCCAATTAGGGTTTTTAACCAATCTTGTGCATCCAATGGGTGTTTTTGTGTCGTTGGATGAACAATTAGGTCATTTTCGTCCTCCCTAGGCTAATTCTTGTCCAATTAGGGTTTTTAACCAATCTTGTGCATCCAATAGGTGTTTTTGTGTCATTGGATGAACATTTAGGTCATTTTCATCCTCCCTAGGCTTATGCTTGTCCAATTAGTGTTTCTAACAAATCTTGTGCATCCAATAGTTGTGTTTGTGTCATTGGATGAAGATTTAGGTCATTTCCGTCCTCCCTAAACTTAATCTTGTCCAATTAGGATTTCTAACCAATCTTGTGCATCCAATAGGTGTTTTTGTGTCATTGGATGAACATTTAGGTCATTTTCGTCCTCCCAACACTTAATCTTGTCCAATTAGGGTTTTTAACCAATCTTGTGCATCCAATGGGTGTTTTTGTGTCGTTGGATGAACAATTAGGTCATTTTCGTCCTCCCTAGGCTAATTCTTGTCCAATTAGGGTTTTTAACCAATCTTGTGCATCCAATAGGTGTTTTTGTGTCATTGGATGAACATTTAGGTCATTTTCATCCTCCCTAGGCTTATGCTTGTCCAATTAGGGTTTCTAACCAATCTTGTGCATCCAATAGTTGTGTTTGTGTCATTGGATGAAGATTTAGGTCATTTTCGTCCTCCCTAAACTTAATCTTGTCCAATTAAGGTTTCTAACCAATCTTGAGCATCGAATAGGTGTTTTTGTATCATTGGATGAACATTTAGGTCATTTTCGTCCTCCCTATACTTTATCTTGTCCAATTAGGGTTTCTAACCAATCTTGTGCATCTAATAGTTGTGTTTGTGTCATTGGATGAACATTTAGGTCATTTTCGTCCTCCCTAAACTTAATCTTGTCCAATTAAGGTTTCTAACCAATCTTGAGCATCGAATAGGAGTTTTTGTATCATTGGATGAACATTTAGGTCATTTTCGTCCTCCCTATACTTTATCTAGTCCAATTAGGGTTTGTAACCAATCTTGTGCATCCAATCGGTGTTTTTGTGTCATTGGATGAACATTTAGGTCATTTTCATCCTCCCAAGGCTTATGCTTGTCCAATTAGGGTTTCTAACCAATCTTGTGCATCCAATAGTTGTGTTTGTGTCATTGGATGAAGATTTAGGTCATTTTCGTCCTCCCTAAACTTAATCTTGTCCAATTAGGGTTTTTGACCAATCTTGTGCATCCAATAGGTGTTTTCGTGTCATTGGATGTCATTGGATGAACATTTAGGTCATTTCGTCCTCCCTACACTTAATCTTCTCCAATTAGGGTTTTTAACCAATCTTGTGCATCCAATGGGTGTTTTTGTGTCATTGGATGAAAAATTAGGTCATTTTCGTCCTCCCTAGTCTAAATCTTGTCCAATTAGGGTTTTTGACCAATCTTGTGCATCCAATAGGTGTTTTTGTGTCATTGGATGATCATTTAGGTCATTTTCATCCTCCCTAGGCTTATGCTTGTCCAATTAGAGTTTCTAACCAATCTTGTGCATCCAATAGTTGTGTTTGTGTCATTGGATGAAGATTTAGGTCATTTTCGTCCTCCCTAAACTTAATCTTGTCCAATTAAGGTTTCTAACCAATCTTGAGCATCGAATAGGAGTTTTTGTATCATTGGATGAACATTTAGGTCATTTTCGTCCTCCCTATACTTTATCTAGTCCAATTAGGGTTTGTAACCAATCTTGTGCATCCAATAGGTGTTTTTGTGTCATTGGATGAACATTTAGGTCATTTTCATCCTCCCAAGGCTTATGCTTGTCCAATTAGGGTTTCTAACCAATCTTGTGCATCCAATAGTTGTGTTTGTGTCATTGGATGAAGATTTAGGTCATTTTCGTCCTCCCTAAACTTAATCTTGTCCAATTAAGGTATCTAACCAATCTTGAGCATCGAATAGGAGTTTTTGTATCATTGGATGAACATTTAGGTCATTTTCGTCCTCCCTATACTTTATCTTGTCCAATTAGGCTTTCTAACCAATCTTGTGCATCTAATAGTTGTGTTTGTGTCATTGGATGAACATTTAGGTCATTTTCGTCCTCCCTACACTTAATCTTGTCCAATTAGGGTTTTTAACCAATCTTGTGCATCCAATGGGTGTTTTTGTGTCGGTGGATGAACAATTAGGTCATTTTCGTCCTCCCTAGGCTAATTCTTGTCCAATTAGGGTTTTTAACCAATCTTGTGCATCCAATAGGTGTTTTTGTGTCATTGGGTGAACATTTAGGTCATTTTCATCCTCCCTAGGCTTATGCTTGTCCAATTAGGATTTCTAACCAATCTTGTGCATCCAATAGGTGTTTTTGTGAATTTGGATGAACATTTAGGTCATTTTCGTCCTCCCAACACTTAATCTTGTCCAATTAGGGTTTTTAACCAATCTTGTGCATCCAATGGGTGTTTTTGTGTCATTGGATGAACAATTAGGTCATTTTCGTCCTCCCTAGACAAATCTTGTCCAATTAGGGTTTTTGACCAATCTTGTGCATCCAATAGGTGTTTTCGTGTCATTGGATGTCATTGGATGAACATTTAGGTCATTTCGTCCTCCCTACACTTAATCTTCTCCAATTAGGGTTTTTAACCAATCTTGTGCATCCAATGGGTGTTTTTGTGTCATTGGATGAAAAATTAGGTCATTTTCGTCCTCCCTAGTCTAAATCTTGTCCAATTAGGGTTTTTGACCAATCTTGTGCATCCAATAGGTGTTTTTGTGTCATTGGATGATCATTTAGGTCATTTTCATCCTCCCTAGGCTTATGCTTGTCCAATTAGAGTTTCTAACCAATCTTGTGCATCCAATAGTTGTGTTTGTGTCATTGGATGAAGATTTAGGTCATTTTCGTCCTCCCTAAACTTAATCTTGTCCAATTAAGGTTTCTAACCAATCTTGAGCATCGAATAGGAGTTTTTGTATCATTGGATGAACATTTAGGTCATTTTCGTCCTCCCTATACTTTATCTAGTCCAATTAGGGTTTGTAACCAATCTTGTGCATCCAATAGGTGTTTTTGTGTCATTGGATGAACATTTAGGTCATTTTCATCCTCCCAAGGCTTATGCTTGTCCAATTAGGGTTTCTAACCAATCTTGTGCATCCAATAGTTGTGTTTGTGTCATTGGATGAAGATTTAGGTCATTTTCGTCCTCCCTAAACTTAATCTTGTCCAATTAAGGTATCTAACCAATCTTGAGCATCGAATAGGAGTTTTTGTATCATTGGATGAACATTTAGGTCATTTTCGTCCTCCCTATACTTTATCTTGTCCAATTAGGCTTTCTAACCAATCTTGTGCATCTAATAGTTGTGTTTGTGTCATTGGATGAACATTTAGGTCATTTTCGTCCTCCCTACACTTAATCTTGTCCAATTAGGGTTTTTAACCAATCTTGTGCATCCAATGGGTGTTTTTGTGTCGGTGGATGAACAATTAGGTCATTTTCGTCCTCCCTAGGCTAATTCTTGTCCAATTAGGGTTTTTAACCAATCTTGTGCATCCAATAGGTGTTTTTGTGTCATTGGGTGAACATTTAGGTCATTTTCATCCTCCCTAGGCTTATGCTTGTCCAATTAGTGTTTCTAACAAATCTTGTGCATCCAATAGTTGTGTTTGTGTCATTGGATGAAGATTTAGGTCATTTCCGTCCTCCCTAAACTTAATCTTGTCCAATTAGGATTTCTAACCAATCTTGTGCATCCAATAGGTGTTTTTGTGTCATTGGATGAACATTTAGGTCATTTTCGTCCTCCCAACACTTAATCTTGTCCAATTAGGGTTTTTAACCAATCTTGTGCATCCAATGGGTGTTTTTGTGTCATTGGATGAACAATTAGGTCATTTTCGTCCTCCCTAGTCTAAATCTTATCCAATTAGGGTTTTTGACCAATCTTGTGCATCCAATAGGTGTTTTCGTGTCATTGGATGTCATTGGATGAACATTTAGATCATTTTCGTCCTCCCTACACTTAATCTTCTCCAATTAGGGTTTTTAACCAATCTTGTGCATGCAATAGTTGTGTTTGTGTCATTGCATGAAGATTTAGGTCATTTTCATCCTCCCTAAACTTAATCTTGTCCAATTAAGGTTTCTAACCACTCTTGAGCATCGAATAGGTGTTTTTGTATCATTGGATGAACATTTAGGTCATTTTCGTCCTCCCTATACTTTATCTTGTCCAATTAGGGTTTCTAACCAATCTTGTGGATCTAATAGTTGTGTTTGTGTCATTGGATGAACATTTAGGTCATTTTCGTCCTCCCTACACTTAATCTCGTCCAATTAGGGTTTTTAACCAATCTTGTGCATCCAATGGGTGTTTTTGTGTCGTTGGATGAACAATTAGGTCATTTTCGTCCTCCCTAGGCTAATTCTTGTCCAATTAGGGTTTTTAACCAATCTTGTGCATCCAATAGGTGTTTTTGTGTCATTGGATGAACATTTAGGTCATTTTCATCCTCCCTAGGCTTATGCTTGTCCAATTAGGGTTTCTAACAAATCTTGTGCATCCAATACTTGTGTTTGTGTCATTGGATGAAGATTTAGGTCATTTCCGTCCTCCCTAAACTTAATCTTGTCCAATTAAGATTTCTAACCAATCTTGTGCATCCAATAGGTGTTTTTGTGTCATTGGATGAACATTTAGGTCATTTTCGTCCTCCCTACACTTAATCTTGTCCAATTAGGGTTTTTAACCAATCTTGTGCATCCAATGGGTGTTTTTGTGTCATTGGATGAACATTTAGGTCATTTTCGTCCTCCCTAGGCTAATTCTTGTCCAATTAGGGTTTTTAACCAATCTTGTGCATCCAATAGGTGTTTTGTGTCATTGGATGAACATTTAGGTCATTTTCGTCCTCCTTAGGCTAATTCTTATCCAATTAGGGTTTTTAACCAATCTTGTGCATCCAATAAGTGTTTTGTGTCATTGGATGAACATTTAGGTCATTTTCGTCCTCCCTACACTTAATCTTGTCCAATTAGGGTTTTTAACCAATCTTGTGCATCCAATAGGTGTTTTTGTGTCATTGGATGAACATTTAGGTCATTTTCATCCTCCCTAGGCTTATGCTTGTCCAATTAGGGTTTCTAACCAATCTTGTGCATCCAATAGTTGTGTTTGTGTCATTGGATGAAGATTTAGGTCATTTTCGTCCTCCCTAAACTTAATCTTGTCCAATTAAGGTATCTAACCAATCTTGAGCATCGAATAGGAGTTTTTGTATCATTGGATGAACATTAAGGTCATTTTCATCCTCCCTATACTTTATCTTGTCCAATTAGGGTTTCTAACCAATCTTGTGCATCTAATAGTTGTGTTTGTGTCATTGGATGAACATTTAGGTCATTTTCGTCCTCCCTAAACTTAATCTTGTCCAATTAAGGTTTCTAACCAATCTTGAGCATCGAATAGGAGTTTTTGTATCATTGGATGAACATTTAGGTCATTTTCGTCCTCCCTATACTTTATCTTGTCCAATTAGGCTTTCTAACCAATCTTGTGCATCTAGTATTTGTGTTTGTGTCATTGGATGAACATTTAGGTCATTTTCGTCCTCCCTACACTTAATCTTGTCCAATTAGGGTTTTTAACCAATCTTGTGCATCCAATGGGTGTTTTTGTGTCGGTGGATGAACAATTAGGTCATTTTCGTCCTCCCTAGGCTAATTCTTGTCCAATTAGGGTTTTTAACCAATCTTGTGCATCCAATAGGTGTTTTTGTGTCATTGGGTGAACATTTAGGTCATTTTCATCCTCCCTAGGCTTATGCTTGTCCAATTAGTGTTTCTAACAAATCTTGTGCATCCAATAGTTGTGTTTGTGTCATTGGATGAAGATTTAGGTCATTTCCGTCCTCCCTAAACTTAATCTTGTCCAATTAGGATTTCTAACCAATCTTGTGCATCCAATAGGTGTTTTTGTGAATTTGGATGAACATTTAGGTCATTTTCGTCCTCCCTAGACTAATCTTGTCCAATTAGGGTTTTTGACCAATCTTGTGCATCCAATAGGTGTTTTCGTGTCATTGGATGTCATTGGATGAACATTTAGGTCATTTCGTCCTCCCTACACTTAATCTTCTCCAATTAGGGTTTTTAACCAATCTTGTGCATCCAATGGGTGTTTTTGTGTCATTGGATGAAAAATTAGGTCATTTTCGTCCTCCCTAGTCTAAATCTTGTCCAATTAGGGTTTTTGACCAATCTTGTGCATCCAATAGGTGTTTTTGTGTCATTGGATGATCATTTAGGTCATTTTCATCCTCCCTAGGCTTATGCTTGTCCAATTAGGGTTTCTAACCAATCTTGTGCATCCAATAGTTGTGTTTGTGTCATTGGATGAAGATTTAGGTCATTTTCGTCCTCCCTAAACTTAATCTTGTCCAATTAAGGTTTCTAACCAATCTTGAGCATCGAATAGGAGTTTTTGTATCATTGGATGAACATTTAGGTCATTTTCGTCCTCCCTATACTTTATCTAGTCCAATTAGGGTTTGTAACCAATCTTGTGCATCCAATCGGTGTTTTTGTGTCATTGGATGAACATTTAGGTCATTTTCATCCTCCCAAGGCTTATGCTTGTCCAATTAGGGTTTCTAACCAATCTTGTGCATCCAATAGTTGTGTTTGTGTCATTGGATGAAGATTTAGGTCATTTTCGTCCTCCCTAAACTTAATCTTGTCCAATTAAGGTATCTAACCAATCTTGAGCATCGAATAGGAGTTTTTGTATCATTGGATGAACATTTAGGTCATTTTCATCCTCCCTATACTTTATCTTGTCCAATTAGGGTTTCTAACCAATCTTGTGCATCTAATAGTTGTGTTTGTGTCATTGGATGAACATTTAGGTCATTTTCGTCCTCCCTAAACTTAATCTTGTCCAATTAAGGTTTCTAACCAATCTTGAGCATCGAATAGGAGTTTTTGTATCATTGGATGAACATTTAGGTCATTTTCGTCCTCCCTATACTTTATCTTGTCCAATTAGGCTTTCTAACCAATCTTGTGCATCTAATAGTTGTGTTTGTGTCATTGGATGAACATTTAGGTCATTTTCGTCCTCCCTACACTTAATCTTGTCCAATTAGGGTTTTTAACCAATCTTGTGCATCCAATGGGTGTTTTTGTGTCGGTGGATGAACAATTAGGTCATTTTCGTCCTCCCTAGGCTAATTCTTGTCCAATTAGGGTTTTTAACCAATCTTGTGCATCCAATAGGTGTTTTTGTGTCATTGGGTGAACATTTAGGTCATTTTCATCCTCCCTAGGCTTATGCTTGTCCAATTAGTGTTTCTAACAAATCTTGTGCATCCAATAGTTGTGTTTGTGTCATTGGATGAAGATTTAGGTCATTTCCGTCCTCCCTAAACTTAATCTTGTCCAATTAGGATTTCTAACCAATCTTGTGCATCCAATAGGTGTTTTTGTGAATTTGGATGAACATTTAGGTCATTTTCGTCCTCCCTAGACTAATCTTGTCCAATTAGGGTTTTTGACCAATCTTGTGCATCCAATAGGTGTTTTCGTGTCATTGGATGTCATTGGATGAACATTTAGGTCATTTCGTCCTCCCTACACTTAATCTTCTCCAATTAGGGTTTTTAACCAATCTTGTGCATCCAATGGGTGTTTTTGTGTCATTGGATGAAAAATTAGGTCATTTTCGTCCTCACTAGTCTAAATCTTGTCCAATTAGGGTTTTTGACCAATCTTGTGCATCCAATAGGTGTTTTTGTGTCATTGGATGATCATTTAGGTCATTTTCATCCTCCCTAGGCTTATGCTTGTCCAATTAGGGTTTCTAACCAATCTTGTGCATCCAATAGTTGTGTTTGTGTCATTGGATGAAGATTTAGGTCATTTTCGTCCTCCCTAAACTTAATCTTGTCCAATTAAGGTTTCTAACCAATCTTGAGCATCGAATAGGAGTTTTTGTATCATTGGATGAACATTTAGGTCATTTTCGTCCTCCCTATACTTTATCTTGTCCAATTAGGCTTTCTAACCAATCTTGTGCATCTAATAGTTGTGTTTGTGTCATTGGATGAACATTTAGGTCATTTTCGTCCTCCCTACACTTAATCTTGTCCAATTAGGGTTTTTAACCAATCTTGTGCATCCAATGGGTGTTTTTGTGTCGGTGGATGAACAATTAGGTCATTTTCGTCCTCCCTAGGCTAATTCTTGTCCAATTAGGGTTTTTAACCAATCTTGTGCATCCAATAGGTGTTTTTGTGTCATTGGGTGAACATTTAGGTCATTTTCATCCTCCCTAGGCTTATGCTTGTCCAATTAGTGTTTCTAACAAATCTTGTGCATCCAATAGTTGTGTTTGTGTCATTGGATGAAGATTTAGGTCATTTCCGTCCTCCCTAAACTTAATCTTGTCCAATTAGGATTTCTAACCAATCTTGTGCATCCAATAGGTGTTTTTGTGTCATTGGATGAACATTTAGGTCATTTTCGTCCTCCCAACACTTAATCTTGTCCAATTAGGGTTTTTAACCAATCTTGTGCATCCAATGGGTGTTTTTGTGTCATTGGATGAACAATTAGGTCATTTTCGTCCTCCCTAGTCTAAATCTTATCCAATTAGGGTTTTTGACCAATCTTGTGCATCCAATAGGTGTTTTCGTGTCATTGGATGTCATTGGATGAACATTTAGATCATTTTCGTCCTCCCTACACTTAATCTTCTCCAATTAGGGTTTTTAACCAATCTTGTGCATGCAATAGTTGTGTTTGTGTCATTGCATGAAGATTTAGGTCATTTTCATCCTCCCTAAACTTAATCTTGTCCAATTAAGGTTTCTAACCACTCTTGAGCATCGAATAGGTGTTTTTGTATCATTGGATGAACATTTAGGTCATTTTCGTCCTCCCTATACTTTATCTTGTCCAATTAGGGTTTCTAACCAATCTTGTGGATCTAATAGTTGTGTTTGTGTCATTGGATGAACATTTAGGTCATTTTCGTCCTCCCTACACTTAATCTCGTCCAATTAGGGTTTTTAACCAATCTTGTGCATCCAATGGGTGTTTTTGTGTCGTTGGATGAACAATTAGGTCATTTTCGTCCTCCCTAGGCTAATTCTTGTCCAATTAGGGTTTTTAACCAATCTTGTGCATCCAATAGGTGTTTTTGTGTCATTGGATGAACATTTAGGTCATTTTCATCCTCCCTAGGCTTATGCTTGTCCAATTAGTGTTTCTAACAAATCTTGTGCATCCAATAGTTGTGTTTGTGTCATTGGATGAAGATTTAGGTCATTTCCGTCCTCCCTAAACTTAATCTTGTCCAATTAGGATTTCTAACCAATCTTGTGCATCCAATAGGTGTTTTTGTGTCATTGGATGAACATTTAGGTCATTTTCGTCCTCCCTACACTTAATCTTGTCCAATTAGGGTTTTTAACCAATCTTGTGCATCCAATAGGTGTTTTTGTGTCATTGGATGAACAATTAGGTCATTTTCGTCCACCCTAGGCTAATTCTTGTCCAATTAGGGTTTTTAACCAATCTTGTGCATCCAATAGGTGTTTTTGTGTCATTGGATGAACATTTAGGTCATTTTCGTCCTCCCTAGGCTTATGCTTGTCCAATTAGGGTTTCTAACCAATCTTGTGCATCCAATAGTTGTGTTTGTGTCATTGGATGAACATTTAGGTCATTTTCGTCCTCCCTAAACTTAATCTTGTCCAATTAAGGTTTCTAACCAATCTTGAGCATCGAATAGGAGTTTTTGTATCATTGGATGAACATTTAGGTCATTTTCGTCCTCCCTATACTTTATCTTGTCCAATTAGGGTTTCTAACCAATCTTGTGCATCTAATAGTTGTGTTTGTGTCATTGGATGAACATTTAGGTCATTTTCGTCCTCCCTAAACTTAATCTTGTCCAATTAAGGTTTCTAACCAATCTTGAGCATCGAATAGGAGTTTTTGTATCATTGGATGAACATTTAGGTCATTTTCGTCCTCCCTATACTTTATCTAGTCCAATTAGGGTTTGTAACCAATCTTGTGCATCCAATAGGTGTTTTTGTGTCATTGGATGAACATTTAGGTCATTTTCATCCTCCCAAGGCTTATGCTTGTCCAATTAGGGTTTCTAACCAATCTTGTGCATCCAATAGTTGTGTTTGTGTCATTGGATGAAGATTTAGGTCATTTTCGTCCTCCCTAAACTTAATCTTGTCCAATTAAGGTATCTAACCAATCTTGAGCATCGAATAGGAGTTTTTGTATCATTGGATGAACATTTAGGTCATTTTCATCCTCCCTATACTTTATCTTGTCCAATTAGGGTTTCTAACCAATCTTGTGCATCTAATAGTTGTGTTTGTGTCATTGGATGAACATTTAGGTCATTTTCGTCCTCCCTAAACTTAATCTTGTCCAATTAAGGTTTCTAACCAATCTTGAGCATCGAATAGGAGTTTTTGTATCATTGGATGAACATTTAGGTCATTTTCGTCCTCCCTATACTTTATCTTGTCCAATTAGGCTTTCTAACCAATCTTGTGCATCTAATAGTTGTGTTTGTGTCATTGGATGAACATTTAGGTCATTTTCGTCCTCCCTACACTTAATCTTGTCCAATTAGGGTTTTTAACCAATCTTGTGCATCCAATGGGTGTTTTTGTGTCGGTGGATGAACAATTAGGTCATTTTCGTCCTCCCTAGGCTAATTCTTGTCCAATTAGGGTTTTTAACCAATCTTGTGCATCCAATAGGTGTTTTTGTGTCATTGGGTGAACATTTAGGTCATTTTCATCCTCCCTAGGCTTATGCTTGTCCAATTAGTGTTTCTAACAAATCTTGTGCATCCAATAGTTGTGTTTGTGTCATTGGATGAAGATTTAGGTCATTTCCGTCCTCCCTAAATTTAATCTTGTCCAATTAGGATTTCTAACCAATCTTGTGCATCCAATAGGTGTTTTTGTGAATTTGGATGAACATTTAGGTCAATTTCGTCCTCCCTAGACTAATCTTGTCCAATTAGGGTTTTTGACCAATCTTGTGCATCCAATAGGTGTTTTCGTGTCATTGGATGTCATTGGATGAACATTTAGGTCATTTCGTCCTCCCTACACTTAATCTTCTCCAATTAGGGTTTTTAACCAATCTTGTGCATCCAATGGGTGTTTTTGTGTCATTGGATGAAAAATTAGGTCATTTTCGTCCTCCCTAGTCTAAATCTTGTCCAATTAGGGTTTTTGACCAATCTTGTGCATCCAATAGGTGTTTTTGTGTCATTGGATGATCATTTAGGTCATTTTCATCCTCCCTAGGCTTATGCTTGTCCAATTAGGGTTTCTAACCAATCTTGTGCATCCAATAGTTGTGTTTGTGTCATTGGATGAAGATTTAGGTCATTTTCGTCCTCCCTAAACTTAATCTTGTCCAATTAAGGTTTCTAACCAATCTTGAGCATCGAATAGGAGTTTTTGTATCATTGGATGAACATTTAGGTCATTTTCGTCCTCCCTATACTTTATCTTTTCCAATTAAGGTGTCTAACCAATCTTGTGCATCCAATAGGTGGTTTGTATCATTGGATGAACATTTAGGTCATTTTCGTCCTCCCTATACTTTATCTTGTCCAATTAGGCTTTCTAACCAATCTTGTGCATCTAATAGTTGTGTTTGTGTCATTGGATGAACATTTAGGTCATTTTCGTCCTCCCTACACTTAATCTTGTCCAATTAGGGTTTTTAACCAATCTTGTGCATCCAATGGGTGTTTTTGTGTCGGTGGATGAACAATTAGGTCATTTTCGTCCTCCCTAGGCTAATTCTTGTCCAATTAGGGTTTTTAACCAATCTTGTGCATCCAATAGGTGTTTTTGTGTCATTGGGTGAACATTTAGGTCATTTTCATCCTCCCTAGGCTTATGCTTGTCCAATTAGTGTTTCTAACAAATCTTGTGCATCCAATAGTTGTGTTTGTGTCATTGGATGAAGATTTAGGTCATTTCCGTCCTCCCTAAATTTAATCTTGTCCAATTAGGATTTCTAACCAATCTTGTGCATCCAATAGGTGTTTTTGTGAATTTGGATGAACATTTAGGTCAATTTCGTCCTCCCTAGACTAATCTTGTCCAATTAGGGTTTTTGACCAATCTTGTGCATCCAATAGGTGTTTTCGTGTCATTGGATGTCATTGGATGAACATTTAGGTCATTTCGTCCTCCCTACACTTAATCTTCTCCAATTAGGGTTTTTAACCAATCTTGTGCATCCAATGGGTGTTTTTGTGTCATTGGATGAAAAATTAGGTCATTTTCGTCCTCCCTAGTCTAAATCTTGTCCAATTAGGGTTTTTGACCAATCTTGTGCATCCAATAGGTGTTTTTGTGTCATTGGATGATCATTTAGGTCATTTTCATCCTCCCTAGGCTTATGCTTGTCCAATTAGAGTTTCTAACCAATCTTGTGCATCCAATAGTTGTGTTTGTGTCATTGGATGAAGATTTAGGTCATTTTCGTCCTCCCTAAACTTAATCTTGTCCAATTAAGGTTTCTAACCAATCTTGAGCATCGAATAGGAGTTTTTGTATCATTGGATGAACATTTAGGTCATTTTCGTCCTCCCTATACTTTATCTAGTCCAATTAGGGTTTGTAACCAATCTTGTGCATCCAATAGGTGTTTTTGTGTCATTGGATGAACATTTAGGTCATTTTCATCCTCCCAAGGCTTATGCTTGTCCAATTAGGGTTTCTAACCAATCTTGTGCATCCAATAGTTGTGTTTGTGTCATTGGATGAAGATTTAGGTCATTTTCGTCCTCCCTAAACTTAATCTTGTCCAATTAAGGTTTCTAACCAATCTTGAGCATCGAATAGGAGTTTTTGTATCATTGGATGAACATTTAGGTCATTTTCGTCCTCCCTATACTTTATCTTGTCCAATTAGGGTTTCTAACCAATCTTGTGCATCTAATAGTTGTGTTTGTGTCATTGGATGAACATTTAGGTCATTTTCGTCCTCCCTAAACTTAATCTTGTCCAATTAAGGTTTCTAACCAACCTTGAGCATCGAATAGGAGTTTTTGTATCATTGGATGAACATTTAGGTCATTTTCGTCCTCCCTATACTTTATCTTGTCCAATTAGGGTTTCTAACAAATCTTGTGCATCCAATAGTTGTGTTTGTGTCATTGGATGAAGATTTAGGTCATTTTCGTCCTCCCTAAACTTAATCTTATCCGATTATGATTTCTACCCAATCTTGTGCATCCAATAGGTGTTTTTGTGTCATTGGATAAACATTTAGGTCATTTTCGTCCTCCCTACACTTTGTCCAATTAGGGTTTTTAACCAATCTTGTGCATCCAATAGGTGTTTTGTGTCATTGGATGAATATTTAGGTCATTTTCGTCCTCCCTACACTTAATCTTGTCCAATTAGGATTTTTGACCAATCTTGTGCATCCAATAGGTGTTTTGTGTCTTTGGATGAATATTTAGGTCATTTTCGTCCTCCCTACACTTAATCTTATCCAATTAGGGTTTTTAACCAATCTTGTGCATCCAATAGTTGTGTTTGTGTCATTGGATGAAGATTTAGGTCATTTCCGTCCTCCCTAAACTTAATCTTGTCCAATTAGGATTTCTAACCAATCCTGTGCATCCAATAGGTGTTTTTGTGAATTTGGATGAACATTTAGGTCATTTTCGTCCTCCCAACACTTAATCGTGTCCAATTAGGGTTTTTAACCAATCTTGTGCATCCAATTGGTGTTTTTGTGTCATTGGATGAACAATTAGGTCATTTTCGTCCTCCCTAGTCTAAATCTTGTCCAATTAGGGTTTTTGACCAATCTTGTGCATCCAATAGGTGTTTTCGTGTCATTGGATGTCATTGGATGAACATTTAGGTCATTTCGTCCTCCCTACACTTAATCTTCTCCAATTAGGGTTTTTAACCAATCTTGTGCATCCAATGGGTGTTTTTGTGTCATTGGATGAAAAATTAGGTCATTTTCGTCCTCCCTAGTCTAAATCTTGTCCAATTAGGGTTTTTGACCAATCTTGTGCATCCAATAGGTGTTTTTGTGTCATTGGATTATCATTTAGGTCATTTTCATCCTCCCTAGGCTTATGCTTGTCCAATTAGGGTTTCTAACCAATCTTGTGCATCCAATAGTTGTGTTTGTGTCATTGGATGAAGATTTAGGTCATTTTCGTCCTCCCTAAACTTAATCTTGTCCAATTAAGGTTTCTAACCAATCTTGAGCATCGAATAGGAGTTTTTGTATCATTGGATGAACATTTAGGTCATTTTCGTCCTCCCTATACTTTATCTTGTCCAATTAGGGTTTCTAACCAATCTTGTGCATCTAATAGTTGTGTTTGTGTCATTGGATGAACATTTAGGTCATTTTCGTCCTCCCTAAACTTAATCTTGTCCAATTAAGGTTTCTAACCAACCTTGAGCATCGAATAGGAGTTTTTGTATCATTGGATGAACATTTAGGTCATTTTCGTCCTCCCTATACTTTATCTTGTCCAATTAGGGTTTCTAACAAATCTTGTGCATCCAATAGTTGTGTTTGTGTCATTGGATGAAGATTTAGGTCATTTTCGTCCTCCCTAAACTTAATCTTATCCGATTATGATTTCTACCCAATCTTGTGCATCCAATAGGTGTTTTTGTGTCATTGGATAAACATTTAGGTCATTTTCGTCCTCCCTACACTTTGTCCAATTAGGGTTTTTAACCAATCTTGTGCATCCAATAGGTGTTTTGTGTCATTGGATGAATATTTAGGTCATTTTCGTCCTCCCTACACTTAATCTTGTCCAATTAGGATTTTTGACCAATCTTGTGCATCCAATAGGTGTTTTGTGTCTTTGGATGAATATTTAGGTCATTTTCGTCCTCCCTACACTTAATCTTATCCAATTAGGGTTTTTAACCAATCTTGTGCATCCAATAGTTGTGTTTGTGTCATTGGATGAAGATTTAGGTCATTTCCGTCCTCCCTAAACTTAATCTTGTCCAATTAGGATTTCTAACCAATCCTGTGCATCCAATAGGTGTTTTTGTGAATTTGGATGAACATTTAGGTCATTTTCGTCCTCCCAACACTTAATCGTGTCCAATTAGGGTTTTTAACCAATCTTGTGCATCCAATTGGTGTTTTTGTGTCATTGGATGAACAATTAGGTCATTTTCGTCCTCCCTAGTCTAAATCTTGTCCAATTAGGGTTTTTGACCAATCTTGTGCATCCAATAGGTGTTTTCGTGTCATTGGATGTCATTGGATGAACATTTAGGTCATTTCGTCCTCCCTACACTTAATCTTCTCCAATTAGGGTTTTTAACCAATCTTGTGCATCCAATGGGTGTTTTTGTGTCATTGGATGAAAAATTAGGTCATTTTCGTCCTCCCTAGTCTAAATCTTGTCCAATTAGGGTTTTTGACCAATCTTGTGCATCCAATAGGTGTTTTTGTGTCATTGGATGATCATTTAGGTCATTTTCATCCTCCCTAGGCTTATGCTTGTCCAATTAGAGTTTCTAACCAATCTTGTGCATCCAATAGTTGTGTTTGTGTCATTGGATGAAGATTTAGGTCATTTTCGTCCTCCCTAAACTTAATCTTGTCCAATTAAGGTTTCTAACCAATCTTGAGCATCGAATAGGAGTTTTTGTATCATTGGATGAACATTTAGGTCATTTTCGTCCTCCCTATACTTTATCTAGTCCAATTAGGGTTTGTAACCAATCTTGTGCATCCAATAGGTGTTTTTGTGTCATTGGATGAACATTTAGGTCATTTTCATCCTCCCAAGGCTTATGCTTGTCCAATTAGGGTTTCTAACCAATCTTGTGCATCCAATAGTTGTGTTTGTGTCATTGGATGAAGATTTAGGTCATTTTCGTCCTCCCTAAACTTAATCTTGTCCAATTAAGGTATCTAACCAATCTTGAGCATCGAATAGGAGTTTTTGTATCATTGGATGAACATTTAGGTCATTTTCGTCCTCCCTATACTTTATCTTGTCCAATTAGGCTTTCTAACCAATCTTGTGCATCTAATAGTTGTGTTTGTGTCATTGGATGAACATTTAGGTCATTTTCGTCCTCCCTACACTTAATCTTGTCCAATTAGGGTTTTTAACCAATCTTGTGCATCCAATGGGTGTTTTTGTGTCGGTGGATGAACAATTAGGTCATTTTCGTCCTCCCTAGGCTAATTCTTGTCCAATTAGGGTTTTTAACCAATCTTGTGCATCCAATAGGTGTTTTTGTGTCATTGGGTGAACATTTAGGTCATTTTCATCCTCCCTAGGCTTATGCTTGTCCAATTAGTGTTTCTAACAAATCTTGTGCATCCAATAGTTGTGTTTGTGTCATTGGATGAAGATTTAGGTCATTTCCGTCCTCCCTAAACTTAATCTTGTCCAATTAGGATTTCTAACCAATCTTGTGCATCCAATAGGTGTTTTTGTGTCATTGGATGAACATTTAGGTCATTTTCGTCCTCCCTACACTTAATCTTGTCCAATTAGGGTTTTTAACCAATCTTGTGCATCCAATAGGTGTTTTGTGTCATTGGATGAACAATTAGGTCATTTTCGTCCTCCCTACACTTAATCTTGTCCAATTAGGGTTTTTAACCAATCTTGTGCATCCAATAGGTGTTTTGTGTCATTGGATGAACATTTAGGTCATTTTCGTCCTTCTTAAACTTAATCTTGTCCAATTAGGGTTTCTAACCAATCTTGTGCATCCAATAGGTGTTTTTATGTCATTGGATGAACAATTAGGTCATTTTCGTCCTCCCTAGGCTAATTCTTGTCCAATTAGGGTTTTTAACCAATCTTGTGCATCCAATAGGTGTTTTTGTGTCATTAGATGAACATTTAGGTCATTTTCGTCCTCCCTACACTTAATCTTGTCCAATTAGGGTTTCTAAGCAATCTTGTGCATCCAATAGGTGTTTTTGTGTCATTGGATGAACAATTAAGTCATTTTCGTCCTCCCTAGGCTCATTCTTGTCCAATTAGGGTTTTTAACCAATCTTGTGCATCCAATAGGGGTTTTTGTGTCATTGAATGTATGTTTAGGTCATTTTCGTCCTCCCTACACTTAATCTTGTCCAATTAGGGTTTTTAACCAATCTTGTGCATCCAATAGGTGTTTTGTTTCATTGGATTAACATTTAGGTCATTTTCGTCCTCCCTAAAGTTAATCTTGTCCAATTAGGGTTTCTAACCAATCTTGTGCATCCAATAGGTGTTTTTGTGTCATTGGATGAACAATTAGGTCATTTTCGTCCTCCCTAGGCTAATTCTTGTCCAATTAGGGTTTTTAACCAATCTTGTGCATCCAATAGGTGTTTTTGTGTCATTGGATGAACATTTAGGTCATTTTCATCCTCCCTAGGCTTATGCTTGTCCAATTATGGTTTCTAACAAATCTTGTGCATCCAATAGGTGTTTTTGTGTCATTGGATGAACATTTAGGTCATTTTCGTCCTCCCTAGGCTTATTCTTGTCCAATTAGGGTTTCTAACCAATCTTGTGAATCCAATATGTGTGTTTGTGTCATTGGAGTAACAATTCGGTCCTTTTCGTCCTCCCTAGGTTTATTCGTGTCCAATTAGGGTTTTTAACCAATATTGTGCATCCAATTGTTGTTTTTGTGTCATTGGATGAACATTTAGGTCATTTTTGTCCTCCCGACACTTAATCTTGTCCAGTTAGGGTTTCTAACCAATCTTGTGCATCCAATAGGTGTTTTTATGTCATTTGATGAACAATTAGGTCATTTTCGTCCTCCCTAGGCTAATTCTTGTCCAATTAGGGTTTTTAACCAATCTTGTGCATCCAATAGGTGTTTTTGTGTCATTGGATGAACATTTAGGTCATTTTCATCCTCCCTAGGCTTATGCTTGTCCAATTAGGGTTTCTAACCAATCTTGTGCATCCAATAGTTGTGTTTGTGTCATTGGATGAAGATTTAGGTCATTTTCGTCCTCCCTAAACTTAATCTTGTCCAATTAAGGTATCTAACCAATCTTGAGCATCGAATAGGAGTTTTTGTATCATTGGATGAACATTAAGGTCATTTTCATCCTCCCTATACTTTATCTTGTCCAATTAGGGTTTCTAACCAATCTTGTGCATCTAATAGTTGTGTTTGTGTCATTGGATGAACATTTAGGTCATTTTCGTCCTCCCTAAACTTAATCTTGTCCAATTAAGGTTTCTAACCAATCTTGAGCATCGAATAGGAGTTTTTGTATCATTGGATGAACATTTAGGTCATTTTCGTCCTCCCTATACTTTATCTTGTCCAATTAGGGTTTCTAAGAAATCTTGTGCATCCAATAGTTGTGTTTGTGTCATTGGATGAAGATTTAGGTCATTTTCGTCCTCCCTAAACTTAATCTTGTCCGATTATGATTTCTAACCAATCTTGTGCATCCAATAAGTGTTTTTGTATCATTGGATGAATATTTAGGTCATTTTCGTCCTCCCTACACTTTGTCCAATTAGGGTTTTTAACCAATCTTGTGCATCCAATAGGTGTTTTTTGTCATTGGATGAATATTTAGGACATTTTCGTCCTCCCTACACTTAATCTTGTCCAATTAGGGTTTTTAACAAATCTTGTGCATCCAATGGGTGTTTTGGTGTTATTGGATGAACAATTAGGTCATTTTCGTCCTCCCTAGTCTAAATCTTGTCCAACTAGGGTTTTTGACCAATCTTGTGCATCCAATAGGTGTTTTTGTATCATTGGATGAACATTTAGGTCATTTTCATCCTCCCTAGGCTTATGCTTGTCCAATTAGGGTTTCTAACCAATCTTGTGCATCCAATAGTTGTGTTTGTGTCATTGGATGAACATTTAGGTCATTTTCGTCCTCCCTAAACTTAATCTTTTCCAATTAAGGTTTCTAACCAATCTTGTGCATTCAATAAGTGTTTCGTATCATTGGATGAACATTTAGGTCATTTTCATCCTCCCTATACTTTATCTTGTCCAATTAGGCTTTCTAACCAATCTTGTGCATCTAATAGTTGTGTTTGTGTCATTGGATGAACATTTAGGTCATTTTCGTCCTCCCTACACTTAATCTTGTCCAATTAGGGTTTTTAACCAATCTTGTGCATCCAATGGGTGTTTTTGTGTCGGTGGATGAACAATTAGGTCATTTTTGTCCTCCCTAGGCTAATTCTTGTCCAATTAGGGTTTTTAACCATCTTGTGCATCCAATAGGTGTTTTTGTGTCATTGGGTGAACATTTAGGTCATTTTCATCCTCCCTAGGCTTATGCTTGTCCAATTAGTGTTTCTAACAAATCTTGTGCATCCAATAGTTGTGTTTGTGTCATTGGATGAAGATTTAGGTCATTTCCGTCCTCCCTAAACTTAATCTTGTCCAATTAGGATTTCTAACCAATCTTGTGCATCCAATAGGTGTTTTTGTGAATTTGGATGAACATTTAGGTCATTTTCGTCCTCCCAACACTTAATCGTGTCCAATTAGGGTTTTTAACCAATCTTGTGCATCCAATGGGTGTTTTCGTGTCATTGGATGTCATTGGATGAACATTTAGATCATTTTCATCCTCCCTACACTTAATCTTCTCCAATTAGGGTTTTTAACCAATCTTGTGCATGCAATAGTTGTGTTTGTGTCATTGCATGAAGATTTAGGTCATTTTCATCCTCCCTAAACTTAATCTTGTCCAATTAAGGTTTCTAACCACTCTTGAGCATCGAATAGGTGTTTTTGTATCATTGGATGAACATTTAGGTCATTTTCGTCCTCCCTATACTTTATCTTGTCCAATTAGGGTTTCTAACAAATCTTGTGGATCTAATAGTTGTGTTTGTGTCATTGGATGAACATTTAGGTCATTTTCGTCCTCCCTACACTTAATCTCGTCCAATTAGGGTTTTTAACCAATCTTGTGCATCCAATGGGTGTTTTTGTGTCGTTGGATGAACAATTAGGTCATTTTCGTCCTCCCTAGGCTAATTCTTGTCCAATTAGGGTTTTTAACCAATCTTGTGCATCCAATAGGTGTTTTTGTGTCATTGGATGAACATTTAGGTCATTTTCATCCTCCCTAGGCTTATGCTTGTCCAATTAGTGTTTCTAACAAATCTTGTGCATCCAATAGTTGTGTTTGTGTCATTGGATGAAGATTTAGGTCATTTCCGTCCTCCCTAAACTTAATCTTGTCCAATTAGGATTTCTAACCAATCTTGTGCATCCAATAGGTGTTTTTGTGTCATTGGATGAACATTTAGGTCATTTTCGTCCTCCCAACACTTAATCTTGTCCAATTAGGGTTTTTAACCAATCTTGTGCATCCAATGGGTGTTTTTGTGTCATTGGATGAACAATTAGGTCATTTTCGTCCTCCCTAGTCTAAATCTTATCCAATTAGGGTTTTTGACCAATCTTGTGCATCCAATAGGTGTTTTCGTGTCATTGGATGAACATTTAGGTCATTTTCATCCTCCCTAGGCTTATGCTTGTCCAATTAGGGTTTCTAACCAATCTTGTGCATCCAATAGTTGTGTTTGTGTCATTGGATGAAGATTTAGGTCATTTCCGTCCTCCCTAAACTTAATCTTGTCCAATTAGGATTTCTAACCAATCTTGTGCATCCAATAGGTGTTTTTGTGAATTTGGATGAACATTTAGGTCATTTTCGTCCACCCAACACTTAATCGTGTCCAATTAGGGTTTTTAACCAATCTTGTGCATCCAATAGGTGTTTTTGTGTCATTGGATGAACAATTAGGTCATTTTCGTCCTCCCTAGTCTAAATGTTGTCCAATTAGGGTTTTTGACCAATCTTGTGCATCCAATAGGTGTTTTTGTGTCATTGGATGAACATTTAGGTCATTTTCATCCTCCCTAGGCTTATGCTTGTCCAATTAGGGTTTCTAACCAATCTTGTGCATCCAATAGTTGTGTTTGTGTCATTGGATGAAGATTTAGGTCATTTTCGTCCTCCCTAAACTTAATCTTGTCCAATTAAGGTTTCTAACCAATCTTGAGCATCGAATAGGAGTTTTTGTATCATTGGATGAACATTTAGGTCATTTTCGTCCTCCCTATACTTTATCTTGTCCAATTAGGGTTTCTAACCAATCTTGTGCATCTAATAGTTGTGTTTGTGTCATTGGATGAACATTTAGGTCATTTTCGTCCTCCCTAAACTTAATCTTGTCCAATTAAGGTTTCTAACCAACCTTGAGCATCGAATAGGAGTTTTTGTATCATTGGATGAACATTTAGGTCATTTTCGTCCTCCCTATACTTTATCTTGTCCAATTAGGGTTTCTAACAAATCTTGTGCATCCAATAGTTGTGTTTGTGTCATTGGATGAAGATTTAGGTCATTTTCGTCCTCCCTAGGCTAATTCTTGTCCAATTAGGGTTTCTAACTAATCTTGTGGGTCCAATAGGTGTGTTTGTGTCATTGGATGAACAATTAGGTCATTTTCGTCCTCCATAGGCTTATTCTTGTCCAATTAGGGTTTTTAACTAATCTTGTTCATCCAATAGGTGTTTTGTGTCATTGGATGAACATTTAGGTCATTTTCGTCCTCCCTACACTTAATCTTGTCCAATTAGGGTTTCTAACCAATCTTGTGCATCCAATAGGTCTTTTGGTGTCATTGGATCCACAATTAGGTCATTTTTGACCTCCCTAGGCTAATTATTGTTCAATTAGGGTTTCTAACCAATCTTGTGCATCCAATAGGTGTTTTTGTGTCATTTAATGAACAATTAGGTCATTTTCGACCTCCATAGACTTATTCTTGTCCAATTAGGGTTTTTAACCAATCTTGTGCTTCCAATAGGTGTTTTGTGTCATTGGACGAACATTTTTGTCATTTTCTTCCTCCTTACACTTAATCTTGTCCGATTAGGGTTTTTAACCAATCTTGTGCATCCAATAGTTGTGTTTGTGTCATTGGATGAACAATTAGGTCATTTTCGACCTCCATAGGGTTATTCTTGTCCAATTAGAGTTTCTAAGCAATCTTGTGCATCCAATAGGTGTGTTTGTGTCATTGGTTGAACAATTATGTCGTTTTCGTCCTCCCTAGGCTTATTCTTGTCCAATTAGGGTTTCTAACCAATCTTGTTCATCCAATAGGTGTGTTTGTGTCATTGGTTGAAAAATTAGGTCATTTTATTCCTCCTTAGGCTTTTGCTTGTCCAATTAGGGTTTCTATCCAATCATGTGCATCCAATAGTTGTGTTTGTGTCAATGGATGAACAATTAGGTCATTCTCGGCCTCCCTAGGCTTATTCTTGTCCAATTAGGGTTTCTAACTAATCTTGTGGATCCAATAGGTGTGTTTGTGTCATTGGATGAACAATTAGGTAATTTTCGTCCGCCCTAGGCTAATTCTTGTTCAATTAGGGTTTTTAACCAATCTTGTGCATCCAATAGGTGTTTTGTGTCATTAGATGAACATTTTGGTCATTTTCTTCCTCCTTACACTTAATCTTGTCCGTTTAGGGTTTTTAACCAATCTTGTGCATCCAATAGTTGTGTTTGTGTCATTAGTTCAAAAATTAGGTCATTTTTGTCCTCCTTAGGCTTATTCTTGTCAAATTAGGGTTTTTAACTAATCTTGTGCATCCAATAGGTGTTTTCGTGTCATTGGATGAACATTTAGGTCATTTTCTTCCTCCTTACACTTAATCTTGTCCGATTAGGGTTTTTAACCAATCTTGTGCATCCAATAGTTGTGTTTGTGTCATTGGATGAACAATTAGGTCATTCTCGACCTCCCTAGGGTTATTCTTGTCCAATTAGAGTTTCTAAGCCTTCTTGTGCATCCAATAGGTGTGTTTGTGTCATTGGTTGAACAATTATGTCGTTTTCCTCCTCCCTAGGCTTATTCTTGTCCAATTAGGGTTTCTAACCAATCTTGTGCATCCAATAGGTGTGTTTGTGTCATTGGTTGAAAAATTAGGTCATTTTATTCCTCCTTAGGCTTTTGCTTGTCCAATTAGGGTTTCTAACCAATCTTGTGCATCCAATAGTTGTGTTTGTGTCAATGGATGAACAATTAGGTCATTTTCAGCATCCCTAGGCTTATTCTTGTCCAATTAGGCTTTTTAACTAATCTTGTGGACCCAATAGGTGTGTTTGTGTCATTGGATGAACAATTATGTCGTTTGCCTCCTCCCTAGGCTTATTCTTGTCCAATTAGGGTTTCTAACCAATCTTGTGTATCCAATAGGTGTGTTTGTGTCATTGGTTGAACAATTAGGTCATTTTTGTCCTCCTTAGGCTTATTCTTGTCCAATTAGGGTTTTTAACTAATCTTGTGCATCCAATAGGTGTTTTTGTGTCATTGGATGAACATTTAGGTCATTTTCGACTTCCTTACACTTAATCTTGTCCAATTAGGGTTTTTAACCAATCTTGTGCATCCAGTAGGTGTTTTTGTGTTATTGGACGAACATTTAGGTCATTTTCATCCTCCCTAGGCTTATGCTTGTCCAATTAGGGTTTCTAACCAATCTTGTGCATCCAATAGTTGTGTTTGTGTCAATGGATGAACAATTAGGTAATTTTCGACCTCCCTAGGCTTATTCTTGTCCAATTAGGGTTTCTAACTAATCTTGTGGATCCAATAGGTGTGTTTGTGTCTTTGGATGAACAATTAGGTAATTTTCGTCCTCCCTAGGCTAATTCTTGTCCAATTAGGATTTTTAACCAATCTTGTGCATCCAATAGGTGTTTTGTGTCATTGGATGAACAATTAGGTCATTTTCGTCCTCCCTAGGCTAATTCTTGTTCAATTAGGGTTTTTAACCAATCTTGTACATCCAATAGGTGTTTTGTGTCATTGGATAAACAATTAGGCCATTTTCGTTCTCCCTAGGCTTATTGCTTTCCAATTAGGGTTTTAATCCAATCTAGTGCATCCAATGGGTGTTTTTGTGTCATTGGATGAACAATTAGGTCATTTTCATCCTCCCTAGGCTAATTCTTGTCCAATTAGGGTTTCTAACTAATCTTGTGGGTCCAATAGGTGTGTTTGTGTCATTGGATAAACAATTAGGTCATTTTCGTCCTCCCTAGGCTTATTCTTGTCCAATTAGGGTTTTTAACTAATCTTGTTCATCCAATAGGTGTTTTGTGTCATTGGATGAACATTTAGGTCATTTTCGTCCTCCCTACACTTAATCTTGTCCAATTAGGGTTTCTAACCAATCTTGTGCTTCCAATAGGTCTTTTGGTGTCATTGGATCCACAATTAGGTCATTTTTGACCTCCCTAGGCTAATTATTGTTCAATTAGGGTTTCTAACCAATCTTGTGCATCCAATAGGTGTTTTTGTGTCATTTAATGAACAATTAGGTCATTTTCGACTTCCATAGACTTATTCTTGTACAATTAGGGTTTTTAACAAATCTTGTGCATCCAATAGGTGTGTTTGTTTCATTGGATGAACAATTAGGTAATTTTCGTCCTCCCTAGGCTAATTCTTGTTCAATTAGGGTTTTTAACAAATCTTGTGCATCCAATAGGTGTTTTGTGTCATTAGATGAACATTTTGGTCATTTTCTTCCTCCTTACACTTAATCTTGTCCGTTTAGGGTTTTTAACCAATCTTGTGCATCCAATAGTTGTGTTTGTGTCATTGGATGCACAATTAGGTCATTTTCGACCTCCCTAGGCTTATTCTTGTCCAATTAGAGTTTCTAAGCAATCTTGTGCATCCAATAGGTGTGTTTGTGTCATTGGTTGAACAATTATGTCGTTTTCCTCCTCCCTAGGCTTATTCTTGTCCAATTAGGGTTTCTAACCAATCTTGTGCATCCAATAGGTGTGTTTGTGTCATTGGTTGAAAAATTAGGTCATTTTTGTCCTCCTTAGGCTTATTCTTGTCCAATTAGCGTTTTTAACTAATCTTGTGCATCCAATAGGTGTTTTTGTGTCATTGGATGAACATTTAGGTCATTTTCGTCTTCCTTACACTTAATCTTGTCCAATTAGGGTTTTTAACCAATCTTGTGCATCCAGTAGGTGTTTTTGTGTCATTGGACGAACATTTAGGTCATTTTCATCCTCCCTAGGCTTATGCTTGTCCAATTAGGGTTTCTAACCAATCATGTGCATCCAATAGTTGTGTTTGTGTCATTGGATGAAGATTTAGGTCATTTTCGTCCTCCCTAAACTTAATCTTGTCCAATTAAGGTTTCTAACCAATCTTGAGCATCGAATAGGAGTTTTTGTATCATTGGATGAACATTTAGGTCATTTTCGTCCTCCCTATACTTTATCTTGTCCAATTAGGGTTTCTAACCAATCTTGTGCATCCAATAGGTGTTTTGTGTCATTGGATGAACAATTAGGTCATTTTCGTTCTCCCTAGGCTTATTGCTTTCCAATTAGGAGTTTTAACTAATCTTGTGCATCCAATAGGTGTTTTTGTTTCATTGGATGAACAATTAGGTCATTTTCGTCCTCCCTAGGCTAATTCTTGTCCAATTAGGGTTTTCAACCAATCTTGTGCATCCAATGGGTGTTTTTGGGTCATTGGATGAAAAATTAGGTCATTTTCGTCATCCCTAGGCTTATTCTTGTCCAATTAGGGTTTTTAACTAATCTTGTTCATCCAATAGGTGTTTTGTGTCATTGGATGAACATTTAGGTCATTTTCGTCCTCCCTACACTTAATCTTGTCCAATTAGGGTTTCTAACCAATCTTGTGCATCCAATAGGTCTTTTGGTGTCATTGGATCAACAATTAGGTCATTTTTGACCTCCCTAGGCTAATTATTGTCCAATTAGGGTTTCTAACCAATCTTGTGCATCGAATAGGTGTTTTTGTGTCATTTAATGAACAATTAGGTCATTTTCGACCTCCATAGGCTTATTCTTGTCCAATTAGGGTTTTTAACCAATCTTGTGCATCCAATAGGTGTTTTGTGTCATTGGATGAACATTTTGGTCATTTTCTTCCTCCTTACACTTAATCTTGTCCGATTAGGGTTTTTAACCAATCTTGTGCATCCAATAGTTGTGTTTGTGTCATTGGAAGAACAATTAGGTCATTTTCGACCTCCCTAGGCTTATTCTTGTCCAATTAGAGTTTCTAAGCAATCTTGTGCATCCAATAGGTGTGTTTGTGTCATTGGTTGAACAATTATGTCGTTTTCGTCCTCCCTAGGCTAATTCTTGTTAAATTAGGGTTTTTAACCAATCTTATACATCCAATAGGTGTTTTGTGTCATTGGATGAACAATTAGGCCATTTTCGTTCTCCCTAGGCTTATTGCTTTCCAATTAGGGTTTTAATCCAATCTTGTGCATCCAATGGGTGTTTTTGTGTCATTGGATGAACAATTAGGTCATTTTCGTCCTCCCTAGGCTAATTCTTGTCCAATTAGGGTTTTCAACCAATCTTGTGCATCCAAAAGGTGTTTTTGTGTCATTGGATGAACAATTAGGTCATTTTCGTCCTCCCTAGGCTAATTCTTGTCCAATTAGGATTTTAAACCAATCTTGTACATCCAATAGGTGTTTTTGTGTCATTGGATGAATATTTAGGTTATTTTCGTCCTCCCTAGACAAATTGCTGTCCAATTAGGGTTTCTAACCAATCTTGTGCATCCAATAGGTGTTTTTGTGTCATTGGATGAACAATTAGGTCATTTTCGTCCTCCCAAGGCTAATTCTTGTCCAATTAGGGTTTTTAACCAATCTTGTACATCCAATAGGTGTTTTGTGTCATTGGATGAACAATTAGGCCATTTTCGTTCTCCCTAGGCTTATTGCTTTCCAATTAGGAGTTTTAACTAATCTTGTGCATCCAATAGGTGTTTTTGTTTCATTGGATGAACAATTAGGTCATTTTCGTCCTCCCTAGGCTAATTCTTGTCCAATTAGGGTTTTCAACCAATCTTGTGCATCCAATGGGTGTTTTTGTGTCATTGGATGAACAATTAGGTCATTTTTGTCCTCCCTAGGCTAATTCTTGTCCAATTAGGGTTTTTAACTAATCTTGTGCATCCATTAGGTGTTTTTGTGTCATTGGATAAATATTTAGGTTATTTTCGTCCTCCCTAGGGTAATTCTTGTCGAATTAGGGTTTTTAACCAATCTCGTGCATCCAATAAGTGTTTTGTGTCATTGGATGAACAATAAGGCCATTTTCGTTCTCCCTAGGCTTATTGCTTTGCAATTAGGGTTTTTATCCAATCTTGTGCATCCAATGGGTGTTCTTGTGTCATTGGATGAACATTTAGGTCATTTTGGTCCACCCTACACTTAATCTTGACCAATTATGGTTTTTAACCAATCTTGTGCATCCAATAGTTGTGTGTGTGTCATTGGATGAACAATTAGGTCATTTTCGACCTCCCTTAGCTTATTCTTTTCCAATTAGAGTTTCTAAGCAATCTTGTGCATCCAATAGGTGTATTTGTGTCATTGGTTGAACAATTAGGTCATTTTCGTCCACCCTAAGCTTATTCTTGTCGAATTAGGGTTTTTAACTAATCTTGTGCATCCAATAGGTGTTTTTGTGTCATTGGAGGAACTTTAGGTCATTTTCGACCTCCCTACACTTAATCTTGTCCAATTAGGGTTTCTAACCAATCTTGTGCATCCAATAGGTGTTTTTGTGTCATTGGATGAACATTTAGGTCATTTTAGTCCTTCTTAGGCTAATTCTTGTCCAATTAGGGTTTCTAACCAATCTTGTGCATCCAATAGGCGTTTTTGTGTCATTTAATGAGAAATTAGGTCATTTTCGTCCTCCGTAGGCTAATTCTTGTCCAATTAGGGTTTTTAACCAATCTTGTGCATCCAATAGGTGTTTTGTGTCATTGGATGAACATTTAGGTCATTTTGGTCCTCCCTACACTTAATCTTGTCCAATTAGGGTTTTTACCCAATCTTGTGCATCCAATAAGGTTTTTTTTCTGTCATTGGATGAACATTTAGGTCATTTTCGTCCACCCTAGGCTTATTCTTGTCCAATTAGGGTTTTTAACTAATCTTGTGCATCCAATAGGTGTTTTTGTGTCATTGGATGAACAATTAGGTCATTTTCGTCCTCCCTAGGCTAATTCTTGTCGAATTAGGGTTTTTAACCAATCTTGTGCATCCAATAAGTGTTTTGTGTCATTGGATGAACAATAAGGCCATTTTCGTTCTCCCTAGGCTTATTGCTTTCCAATTAGGGTTTTTATCCAATCTTGTGCATCCAATGGGTGTTTTTGTATCATTCGATGAACAATTAGGTCATTTTCGTCCTCCCTAGGCTAATTCTTGTCCAATTAGGGTTTTTAACCAATCTTGTGCATCCAATGGGTGTTTTTGAGTCATTGGATGAACAATTAGGTCATTTTCGTCCTCCCTAGGTTAATTCTTGTCCAATTAGGGTTTTTAACTAATCTTGTGCATCCAATAGGTGTTTTTGTGTCATTGGATGAATATTTAGGTCATTTTCGTCCTCCCTACACTTAATATCTTCCAATTAGGGTTTTTAACCAATCTTGTGCATCCAATAGGTGTGTTTGTGTCATTGGGTGACCCATTAGGGCATTTTCCTCCTCCCTAAGCTTATTCTTGTCCAATTAGGGTTTTTAACAAATCTTGTGCATCCAATAGGTGTTTTTTGTCATTGGATGAACATTTCGGTCATTTTCGTCCTCCCTAAACTTAATCTTGTTATTGTTGATTGATGTTCCCTATTGATATTAGGAAGACTCTAGTGTACCCATTAATTATTATAGTGGAAGTTTTACTAGACTGGGTCTCGTGGTTTTTATTCTCTCTATTTGAGGGAAGTTTTCCACGTCAAAAGTTGTGTTTGTCTCATATTTAATTTTCTGTCGATTATTATTGCTCTCGGAATTGTATTTTATATTTGGCCATTAATTTGCACAAATGAGGGAAAAATATTTTGTATTATTGAGATAGTTATCTCTGGTTTTTCCAAACAAAGTGGTATCTAGAGCTCGATTGATTTGATTTGTGCATTTAAATGAAGGAAGAACATAAAGGTCCAAATATGATTAAACTCAACTCTTCTAATTACACACTTTGGAAGACTCTCATGGAAGACGTGTTAAACAGCAAATATTGGTCCTCCCTACACTTAATCTTGTCCAATTAGGGTTTTTACCCAATCTTGTGCATCCAATAAGGTTTTTTTTCTGTCATTGGATGAACATTTAGGTCATTTTCGTCCACCCTAGGCTTATTCTTGTCCAATTAGGGTTTTTAACTAATCTTGTGCATCCAATAGGTGTTTTTGTGTCATTGGATGAACAATTAGGTCATTTTCGTCCTCCCTAGGCTAATTCTTGTCCAATTAGGGTTTTTAACCAATCTTGTGCATCCAATAAGTGTTTTGTGTCATTGGATGAACAATAAGGCCATTTTCGTTCTCCCTAGGCTTATTGCTTTCCAATTAGGGTTTTTATCCAATCTTGTGCATCCAATGGGTGTTTTTGTATCATTCGATGAACAATTAGGTCATTTTCGTCCTCCCTAGGCTAATTCTTGTCCAATTAGGGTTTTTAACCAATCTTGTGCATCCAATGGGTGTTTTTGAGTCATTGGATGAACAATTAAGTCATTTTCGTCCACCCTAGTCTAAATCTTGTCCAATTAGGGTTTTTGACCAATCTTGTGCATCCAATAGGTGTTTTTGTGTCATTGGATGAACATTTAGGTCATTTTCATCCTCCCTAGGCTTATGCTTGTCCAATTAGGGTTTCTAACCAATCTTATGCATCCAATAGTTGTGTTTGTGTCAGTGGATGAAGATTTACGTCATTTTCGTCCTCCCTAAACTTAATCTTTTCCAATTAAGGTTTCTAACCAATCTTGTGCATCCAATAGGTGTTTTGTATCATTGGATGAACATTTAGGTCATTTTCGTCCTCCCTATACTTTATCTTGTCCAATTAGGATTTCTAACCAATCTTGTGCATCTAATAGTTGTGTTTGTGTCATTGGATGAACATTTAGGTCATTTTCGTCCTCCCTACACTTAATCTTGTCCAATTAGGGTTTTTAACCAATCTTGTGCATCCAATGGGTGTTTTTGTGTCGGTGGATGAACAATTAGGTCATTTTCGTCCTCCCTAGGCTAATTCTTGTCCAATTAGGGTTTTTAACCAATCTTGTGCATCCAATAGGTGTTTTTGTGTCATTGGGTGAACATTTAGGTCATTTTCATCCTCCCTAGGCTTATGCTTGTCCAATTAGTGTTTCTAACAAATCTTGTGCATCCAATAGTTGTGTTTGTGTCATTGGATGAAGATTTAGGTCATTTCCGTCCTCCCTAAACTTAATCTTGTCCAATTAGGATTTCTAACCAATCTTGTGCATCCAATAGGTGTTTTTGTGAATTTGGATGAACATTTAGGTCATTTTCGTCCTCCCTAGACTAATCTTGTCCAATTAGGGTTTTTGACCAATCTTGTGCATCCAATAGGTGTTTTCGTGTCATTGGATGTCATTGGATGAACATTTAGGTCATTTCGTCCTCCCTACACTTAATCTTCTCCAATTAGGGTTTTTAACCAATCTTGTGCATCCAATGGGTGTTTTTGTGTCATTGGATGAAAAATTAGGTCATTTTCGTCCTCCCTAGTCTAAATCTTGTCCAATTAGGGTTTTTGACCAATCTTGTGCATCCAATAGGTGTTTTTGTGTCATTGGATGATCATTTAGGTCATTTTCATCCTCCCTAGGCTTATGCTTGTCCAATTAGGGTTTCTAACCAATCTTGTGCATCCAATAGTTGTGTTTGTGTCATTGGATGAAGATTTAGGTCATTTTCGTCCTCCCTAAACTTAATCTTGTCCAATTAAGGTTTCTAACCAATCTTGAGCATCGAATAGGAGTTTTTGTATCATTGGATGAACATTTAGGTCATTTTCGTCCTCCCTATACTTTATCTTGTCCAATTAGGGTTTCTAACCAATCTTGTGCATCTAATAGTTGTGTTTGTGTCATTGGATCAACATTTAGGTCATTTTCGTCCTCCCTAAACTTAATCTTGTCCAATTAAGGTTTCTAACCAATCTTGAGCATCGAATAGGAGTTTTTGTATCATTGGATGAACATTTAGGTCATTTTCGTCCTCCCTATACTTTATCTAGTCCAATTAGGGTTTGTAACCAATCTTGTGCATCCAATAGGTGTTTTTGTGTCATTGGATGAACATTTAGGTCATTTTCATCCTCCCAAGGCTTATGCTTGTCCAATTAGGGTTTCTAACCAATCTTGTGCATCCAATAGTTGTGTTTGTGTCATTGGATGAAGATTTAGGTCATTTTCGTCCTCCCTAAACTTAATCTTGTCCAATTAAGGTATCTAACCAATCTTGAGCATCGAATAGGAGTTTTTGTATCATTGGATGAACATTAAGGTCATTTTCATCCTCCCTATACTTTATCTTGTCCAATTAGGGTTTCTAACCAATCTTGTGCATCTAATAGTTGTGTTTGTGTCATTGGATGAACATTTAGGTCATTTTCGTCCTCCCTAAACTTAATCTTGTCCAATTAAGGTTTCTAACCAATCTTGAGCATCGAATAGGAGTTTTTGTATCATTGGATGAACATTTAGGTCATTTTCGTCCTCCCTATACTTTATCTTGTCCAATTAGGGTTTCTAACCAATCTTGTGCATCTAATAGTTGTGTTTGTGTCATTGGATGAACATTTAGGTCATTTTCGTCCTCCCTAAACTTAATCTTGTCCAATTAAGGTTTCTAACCAACCTTGAGCATCGAATAGGAGTTTTTGTATCATTGGATGAACATTTAGGTCATTTTCGTCCTCCCTATACTTTATCTTGTCCAATTAGGGTTTCTAACAAATCTTGTGCATCCAATAGTTGTGTTTGTGTCATTGGATGAAGATTTAGGTCATTTTCGTCCTCCCTAGGCTAATTCTTGTCCAATTAGGGTTTCTAACTAATCTTGTGGGTCCAATAGGTGTGTTTGTGTCATTGGATGAACAATTAGGTCATTTTCGTCCTCCATAGGCTTATTCTTGTCCAATTAGGGTTTTTAACTAATCTTGTTCATCCAATAGGTGTTTTGTGTCATTGGATGAACATTTAGGTCATTTTCGTCCTCCCTACACTTAATCTTGTCCAATTAGGGTTTCTAACCAATCTTGTGCATCCAATAGGTCTTTTGGTGTCATTGGATCCACAATTAGGTCATTTTTGACCTCCCTAGGCTAATTATTGTTCAATTAGGGTTTCTAACCAATCTTGTGCATCCAATAGGTGTTTTTGTGTCATTTAATGAACAATTAGGTCATTTTCGACCTCCATAGACTTATTCTTGTCCAATTAGGGTTTTTAACCAAGCTTGTGCTTCCAATAGGTGTTTTGTGTCATTGGACGAACATTTTTGTCATTTTCTTCCTCCTTACACTTAATCTTGTCCGATTAGGGTTTTTAACCAATCTTGTGCATCAAATAGTTGTGTTTGTGTCATTGGATGAACAATTAGGTCATTTTCGACCTCTATAGGGTTATACTTGTCCAATTAGAGTTTCTAAGCAATCTTGTGCAACCAATAGGTGTGTTTGTGTCATTGGTTGAACAATTACGTCGTTTTCGTCCTCCCTAGGCTTATTCTTGTCCAATTAGGGTTTCTAACCAATCTTGTTCATCCAATAGGTGTGTTTGTGTCATTGGTTGAAAAATTAGGTCATTTTATTCCTCCTTAGGCTTTTGCTTGTCCAATTAGGGTTTCTATCCAATCATGTGCATCCAATAGTTGTGTTTGTGTCAATGGATGAACAATTAGGTCATTCTCGGCCTCCCTAGGCTTATTCTTGTCCAATTAGGGTTTCTAACTAATCTTGTGGATCCAATAGGTGTGTTTGTGTCATTGGATGAACAATTAGGTAATTTTCGTCCGCCCTAGGCTAATTCTTGTTCAATTAGGGTTTTTAACCAATCTTGTGCATCCAATAGGTGTTTTGTGTCATTAGATGAACATTTTGGTCATTTTCTTCCTCCTTACACTTAATCTTGTCCGTTTAGGGTTTTTAACCAATCTTGTGCATCCAATAGTTGTGTTTGTGTCATTGGATGCACAATTAGGTCATTTTCGACCTCCCTAGGCTTATTCTTGTCCAATTAGAGTTTCTAAGCAATCTTGTGCATCCAATAGGTGTGTTTGTGTCATTGGTTGAACAATTATGTCGTTTTCCTCCTCCCTAGGCTTATTCTTGTCCAATTAGGGTTTCTAACCAATCTTGTGCATCCAATAGGTGTGTTTGTGTCATTGGTTGAAAAATTAGGTCATTTTTGTCCTCCTTAGGCTTATTCTTGTCCAATTAGCGTTTTTAACTAATCTTGTGCATCCAATAGGTGTTTTTGTGTCATTGGATGAACATTTAGGTCATTTTCGTCTTCCTTACACTTAATCTTGTCCAATTAGGGTTTTTAACCAATCTTGTGCATCCAGTAGGTGTTTTTGTGTCATTGGACGAACATTTAGGTCATTTTCATCCTCCCTAGGCTTATGCTTGTCCAATTAGGGTTTCTAACCAATCATGTGCATCCAATAGTTGTGTTTGTGTCATTGGATGAAGATTTAGGTCATTTTCGTCCTCCCTAAACTTAATCTTGTCCAATTAAGGTTTCTAACCAATCTTGAGCATCGAATAGGAGTTTTTGTATCATTGGATGAACATTTAGGTCATTTTCGTCCTCCCTATACTTTATCTTGTCCAATTAGGGTTTCTAACCAATCTTGTGCATCCAATAGTTGTGTTTGTGTCATTGGATGAACATTTAGGTCATTTTCGTCCTCCCTAAACTTAATCTTGTCCAATTAAGGTTTCTAACCAATCTTGAGCATCGAATAGGAGTTTTTGTATCATTGGATGAACATTTAGGTCATTTTCGTCCTCCCTATACTTTATCTTGTCCAATTAGGCTTTCTAACCAATCTTGTGCATCTAATAGTTGTGTTTGTGTCATTGGATGAACATTTAGGTCATTTTCGTCCTCCCTACACTTAATCTTGTCCAATTAGGGTTTTTAACCAATCTTGTGCATCCAATGGGTGTTTTTGTGTCGGTGGATGAACAATTAGGTCATTTTCGTCCTCCCTTGGCTAATTCTTGTCCAATTAGGGTTTTTAACCAATCTTGTGCATCCAATAGTTGTGTTTGTGTCATTGGATGAAGATTTAGGTCATTTCCGTCCTCCCTAAACTTAATCTTGTCCAATTAGGATTTCTAACCAATCTTGTGCATCCAATAGGTGTTTTTGTGAATTTGGATGAACATTTAGGTCATTTTCGTCCTCCCTAGACTAATCTTGTCCAATTAGGGTTTTTGACCAATCTTGTGCATCCAATAGGTGTTTTCGTGTCATTGGATGTCATTGGATGAACATTTAGGT
>JBBPBS010000929.1:0-14060 GCA_037974835.1 Cicer judaicum
TAAATGTTCATCCAATGACACAAAACACCTAATGGATGCAAAGATTGGTTAAAAACCCTAATTGAACAAGAATTAGCCTAGGGAGGACGAAAATCACCTAAATGTTCATCCAATGACACAAAACACCTATTGGATGCAAAAGATTGGTTAAAAACCCTAATTGGACAAGATTAAGTGTAGAGAGGACGAAAATGACTTAAATGTTCATCCAATGACACAAAAGACCTATTGGATGCACAAGATTGGTTAAAAACCCTAATTGGACAACATTAAGTTTAGGGAGGACGAAAATGACCTAATTGTTCATCGAATGACACAAAAACACCTAATGGATGCACAAGAATTGTTCATCCAATGACACCAAACACGTATTGGATGCACAAGATTGTTTAAAAACCCTAATTGGACAAGATTAAGTGTAGGGAGTACGAAAATGACGTAAATGTTCATCCAATGACACAAAAGACCTATTGCATGCACAAGATTTGTTAAAAACCGTAATTGGACAAGAATTAGCCTAAGGACGATGAAAATGACCTAAATGTTCATCCAATGATACAAAAACACCTAATGGATGCACAAGATTGGTTAAAAACCCTAATTGGACAAGAATTAGACTAGGGAGGACGAAAATGACATAAATGTTCATCCAATGACACAAAAACACCTAATGGATGCACAAGATTGGTTAAAAACCCTAATTGGAAAAGAATTAGACTAGGGAGGACGAAAATGACCTAACTGTTCATCCAATGACACAAAAACACCTAATGGATGCACAAGATTGGTTAAAAACCCTAATTGGACAAGATTAAGTTTAGGGAGGACGAAAATGACCTAATTGTTCATCCAATGACACAAACAAAACTATTGGACGCACAAGATTGGTTAGAAACCCTAATTGGACAAGCATAGGCCTAGGGAGGATGAAAATGACCTAAATGTTCATCCAATGACACAAAAACACCTTATGGATGCACAAGATTGGTTAAAAACCCTAATTGGACAAGTATTAGCCTAGCGAGGACGAAAATGACCTAAATGTTCATCCAATGACACAAAACACCTAATGGATGCACAAGATTGGTTAAAAACCCTAATTGGACCAGAATTAGCCTAGGGAGGACGAAAATGACCTAAATGTTCATCCAATGATACAAAACACCTATTGGATGCACAAGATTGGTTAGAAACCCTAATTGGACAAGAATTAGCCTAGGGAGATCGAAAATGACCTAATTGTTCATCCAATGACACAAACACAACTATTGGATGCACAACATTGGTTAGAAACGTAATTGGAGAAGCATAGGCCTAGGGAGGATGAAAATGACCTAAATGTTGATCCAATGACACAAGCACACCTTATGGATGCACAAGATTGGTTAAAAACCCTAATTGGACAAGATTAAGTGTAGGGAGGACGAAAATGACCTAAATGTTCATCCAATGACACAAAACACCTGTTGGATGCACAAGATTGGTTAGAAACCCTAATTGGACAATATTAAGTTTAGGGAGGACGAAAATGATCTAATTGTTAATCCAATGACACAAAACACCTATTGGATGCACAAGATTGGTTAAAAACCCTAATTGGACATGAATTAGCCTACGGAGGACGAAAATGACCTAATTATTCATCCAATGACACAAACACACCTATTGGATCAACAAGATTGGTTCGAAACACTAATTGGACAAGAATAAGCCTAGGGAGATCGAAAATGACCTAATTGTTCATCCAATGTCACAAACAAAACTATTGGATGCACAAGATTGGTTAGAAACCCTAATTGGATAAGCATAGGCCTAGGGAGGATGAAAATGACCTAAATGTTCATCCAATGACACAGAAACACCTTATGGATGCACAAGATTGGTTAAAAACCCTAATTGGACAAGATTAAGTGTAGGGCGGAAGAAAATGACCTAAATGTTCATCCAATTACATAAAACACCTATTGGATGCACAAGATTGGTTAGAAACCCAAATTACACAAGATTAAGTTTAGGGAGGACGAAATGACCTAATTGTTCTTCCAATGACACAAAACACCTATTGGATGCACAAGATTGGTTAAAAACCCTAATTGGACAAGAATTAGCCTAGGGAGGACGAAAATGACCTAAATGTTCATCCAATGACACAAAACACCTAATGGATGCAAAGATTGGTTAAAAACCCTAATTGAACAAGAATTAGCCTAGGGAGGACGAAAATCACCTAAATGTTCATCCAATGACACAAAACACCTATTGGATGCAAAAGATTGGTTAAAAACCCTAATTGGACAAGATTAAGTGTAGAGAGGACGAAAATGACTTAAATGTTCATCCAATGACACAAAAGACCTATTGGATGCACAAGATTGGTTAAAAACCCTAATTGGACAACATTAAGTTTAGGGAGGACGAAAATGACCTAATTGTTCATCGAATGACACAAAAACACCTAATGGATGCACAAGAATTGTTCATCCAATGACACAAAACACGTATTGGATGCACAAGATTGTTTAAAAACCCTAATTGGACAAGATTAAGTGTAGGGAGTACGAAAATGACGTAAATGTTCATCCAATGACACAAAAGACCTATTGCATGCACAAGATTTGTTAAAAACCGTAATTGGACAAGAATTAGCCTAAGGACGATGAAAATGACCTAAATGTTCATCCAATGATACAAAAACACCTAATGGATGCACAAGATTGGTTAAAAACCCTAATTGGACAAGAATTAGACTAGGGAGGACGAAAATGACATAAATGTTCATCCAATGACACAAAAACACCTAATGGATGCACAAGATTGGTTAAAAACCCTAATTGGAAAAGAATTAGACTAGGGAGGACGAAAATGACCTAACTGTTCATCCAATGACACAAAAACACCTAATGGATGCACAAGATTGGTTAAAAACCCTAATTGGACAAGATTAAGTTTAGGGAGGACGAAAATGACCTAATTGTTCATCCAATGACACAAACAAAACTATTGGACGCACAAGATTGGTTAGAAACCCTAATTGGACAAGCATAGGCCTAGGGAGGATGAAAATGACCTAAATGTTCATCCAATGACACAAAAACACCTTATGGATGCACAAGATTGGTTAAAAACCCTAATTGGACAAGTATTAGCCTAGCGAGGACGAAAATGACCTAAATGTTCATCCAATGACACAAAACACCTAATGGATGCACAAGATTGGTTAAAAACCCTAATTGGACCAGAATTAGCCTAGGGAGGACGAAAATGACCTAAATGTTCATCCAATGATACAAAACACCTATTGGATGCACAAGATTGGTTAGAAACCCTAATTGGACAAGAATTAGCCTAGGGAGATCGAAAATGACCTAATTGTTCATCCAATGACACAAACACAACTATTGGATGCACAACATTGGTTAGAAACGTAATTGGAGAAGCATAGGCCTAGGGAGGATGAAAATGACCTAAATGTTGATCCAATGACACAAGCACACCTTATGGATGCACAAGATTGGTTAAAAACCCTAATTGGACAAGATTAAGTGTAGGGAGGACGAAAATGACCTAAATGTTCATCCAATGACACAAAACACCTGTTGGATGCACAAGATTGGTTAGAAACCCTAATTGGACAATATTAAGTTTAGGGAGGACGAAAATGATCTAATTGTTAATCCAATGACACAAAACACCTATTGGATGCACAAGATTGGTTAAAAACCCTAATTGGACATGAATTAGCCTACGGAGGACGAAAATGACCTAATTATTCATCCAATGACACAAACACACCTATTGGATCAACAAGATTGGTTCGAAACACTAATTGGACAAGAATAAGCCTAGGGAGATCGAAAATGACCTAATTGTTCATCCAATGTCACAAACAAAACTATTGGATGCACAAGATTGGTTAGAAACCCTAATTGGATAAGCATAGGCCTAGGGAGGATGAAAATGACCTAAATGTTCATCCAATGACACAGAAACACCTTATGGATGCACAAGATTGGTTAAAAACCCTAATTGGACAAGATTAAGTGTAGGGCGGAAGAAAATGACCTAAATGTTCATCCAATTACATAAAACACCTATTGGATGCACAAGATTGGTTAGAAACCCAAATTACACAAGATTAAGTTTAGGGAGGACGAAATGACCTAATTGTTCTTCCAATGACACAAAACACCTATTGGATGCACAAGATTGGTTAAAAACCCTAATTGGACAAGAATTAGCCTAGGGAGGACGAAAATGACCTAAATGTTCATCCAATGACACAAAACACCTAATGGATGCAAAGATTGGTTAAAAACCCTAATTGAACAAGAATTAGCCTAGGGAGGACGAAAATGACCTAAATGTTCATCCAATGACACAAAACACCTATTGGATGCAAAAGATTGGTTAAAAACCCTAATTGGACAAGATTAAGTGTAGAGAGGACGAAAATGACTTAAATGTTCATCCAATGACACAAAAGACCTATTGGATGCACAAGATTGGTTAAAAACCCTAATTGGACAACATTAAGTTTAGGGAGGACGAAAATGACCTAATTGTTCATCGAACGACACAAAAACACCTAATGGATGCACAAGAATTGTTCATCCAATGACACAAAACACGTATTGGATGCACAAGATTGTTTAAAAACCCTAATTGGACAAGATTAAGTGTAGGGAGTACGAAAATGACGTAAATGTTCATCCAATGACACAAAAGACCTATTGGATGCACAAGATTTGTTAAAAACCGTAATTGGACAAGAATTAGCCTAAGGACGATGAAAATGACCTAAATGTTCATCCAATGATACAAAAACACCTAATGGATGCACAAGATTGGTTAAAAACCCTAATTGGACAAGAATTAGACTAGGGAGGACGAAAATGACATAAATGTTCATCCAATGACACAAAAACACCTAATGGATGCACAAGATTGGTTAAAAACCCTAATTGGAAAAGAATTAGACTAGGGAGGACGAAAATGACCTAAATGTTCATCCAATGACACAAAAACACCTAATGGATGCACAAGATTGGTTAAAAACCATAATTGGACAAGATTAAGTTTAGGGAGGACGAAAATGACCTAATTGTTCATCCAATGACACAAAAACACCTAATGGATGCACAAGATTGGTTAGAAACCCTAATTGGACAAGATTAAGTTTAGGGAGGACGAAAATGACCTAAGTGTTCATCCAATGACACAAAACACCTATTGGATGCACAAGATTGGTTAAAAACCCTAATTGGACAAGATTAAGTGTAGGGAGGACGAAAATGACCTAAATGTTCATCCAATGACACAAAAACACCTATCGGATGCACAAGATTGGTTACAAACCCTAATTGAACAAGATTAAGTGTAGGGAGGACGAAAATGACCTAAATGTTCATCCAATGACACAAAACACCTATTGGATGCACAAGATTGGTTAAAAACCCTAATTGGATAAGATTAAGTTTAGGGAGGACGAAAATGACATAAATATTCATCCAATGACACAACACACCTATTGAATGAACAAGATTGGTTAAAAACCGTAATTGGACAAGATTAAGTGTAGGGAGGACGAAAATGACCTAAATGTTCATCCAATGACACAAAACACCTATTGGATGCACAAGATTGGTTAAAAACCCTAATTGGATAAGAATTAGCATAAGGAGGACAAAAATGACCTAAATGTTCATCCAATGACACAAAACACCTATTGGATGCACAAGATTGGTTAAAAACCGTAATTGGATAAGATTAAGTTTAGGGAGGACGAAAATGACATAAATATTCATCCAATGACACAACACACCTATTGAATGAACAAGATTGGTTAAAAACCCTAATTGAACAAGATTAAGTGTAGGGAGGACGAAAATGACCTAAATGTTCATCCAAGGACACAAAACACCTACTGGATGAACAAGATTGGTTAAAAACCCTAATTGGATAAGAAATAGAATAAGGAGGACGAAAATGACCTAAATGTTCATCCAATGACACAAAACACCTATTGGATGCACAAGATTGGTTAAAAACCCTAATTGGACAAGAATTATCATAGGGAGGACGAAAATGACCTAATTGTTCATCCAATGACACAAAAACACCAATTGGATGCACAAGATTGGTTAGAAACCCTAATTGGACAAGATAAAGTGTAGGGAGGACGAAAATGACCTAAGTGTTCATCCATTGACACAAAACACCTATTGGATGCACAAGATTGGTTAAAAACCCTAATTGGAAAAGATTAAGTTTAGGGAGGACGAAAATGACCTAAATATTCATCCAATGACACAAAACACCTATTGAATGAACAAGATTGGTTAAAAACCCTAATTGGATAAGAATTAGCCTAAGGAGGACGAAAATGACCTAAATGTTCATCCAATGACACAAAACACCTATTGGATGCACAAGATTGGTTAAAAACCCTAATTGGACAAGATTAAGTTTAGGGAGGACGAAAATGACCTAAATATTCATCCAATGACACAACACACCTATTGAATGAACAAGATTGGTTAAAAACCCTAATTGGACAAGATTAAGTGTAGGGAGGACGAAAATGACCTAAATGTTCATCCAATGACACAAAAACACCTATCCGATGCACAAGATTGATTAGAAACCCTAATTGAACAAGATTAAGTGTAGGGAGGACGAAAATGACCTAAATGTTCATCCAATGACACAAAACACCTATTGGATGCACAAGATTGGTTAAAAACCGTAATTGGATAAGATTAAGTTTAGGGAGGACGAAAATGACATAAATATTCATCCAATGACACAACACACCTATTGAATGAACAAGATTGGTTAAAAACCCTAATTGGACAAGATTAAGTGTAGGGAGGACGAAAATGACTTAAATATTCATCCAATGACACAAAAACACCTATCGGATGCACAAGATTAGTTAGAAACCGTAATTGAACAAGATTAAGTGTAGGGAGGACGAAAATGACCTAAATGTTCATCCAATGACACAAAACACCTATTGGATGCACAAGTTTGGTTAAAAACCCTAATTGGACAAGATTAAGTGTAGGGAGGACGAAAATGACCTAAATGTTCATCCAATGACACAAAACACCTATTGGATGCACAAGATTGGTTAAAAACCGTAATTGGATAAGATTAAGTTTAGGGAGGACGAAAATGACATAAATATTCATCCAATGACACAACACACCTATTGAATGAACAAGATTGGTTAAAAACCCTAATTGGACAAGATTAAGTGTAGGGAGGACGAAAATGACCAAAATGTTCATCCAATGACACAAAAACACCTATCGGATGCACAAGATTGGTTAGAAACCCTAATTGAACAAGATTAAGTGTAGGGAGGACGAAAATGACCTAAATGTTCATCCAATGACACAAAACACCTATTGGATGCACAAGATTGGTTAAAAACCCTAATTGGAAGAGAAATTATCATAAGGAGGACGAAAATGACCTAATTGTTCATCAAATGACACAAAAACACCAATTGGATGCACAAGATTGGTTAGAAATCCTAATTGGACAAGATAAAGTGTAGGGAGGACGAAAATGACCTAAGTGTTCATCCAATGACACATAACACCTATTGGATGCACAAGATTGGTTAAAAACCCTAATTGGACAAGAATTAGCCTAGGGAGGACGAAAATGACCTAATTGTTCATCCAATGACACAAAAACACCTATCGGATGCACAAGATTGGTTAAAAACCCTAATTGGACAAGATTAAGTGTAGGGAGGACGAAAATGACCTAAATGTTCATCCAATGACACAAAACACCTATTGGATGCACAAGATTGGTTAAAAACCCTAATTGGACCAGAATTAGCCTAGGGAGGACGAAAATGACCTAAATGTTCATCCAATGATACAAAACACCTATTGGATGCACAAGATTGGTTAGAAACCCTAATTGGACAAGAATTAGCCTAGGGAGATCGAAAATGACCTAATTGTTCATCCAATGACACAAACACAACTATTGGATGCACAACATTGGTTAGAAACGTAATTGGAGAAGCATAGGCCTAGGGAGGATGAAAATGACCTAAATGTTGATCCAATGACACAAGCACACCTTATGGATGCACAAGATTGGTTAAAAACCCTAATTGGACAAGATTAAGTGTAGGGAGGACGAAAATGACCTAAATGTTCATCCAATGACACAAAACACCTGTTGGATGCACAAGATTGGTTAGAAACCCTAATTGGACAATATTAAGTTTAGGGAGGACGAAAATGATGTAATTGTTAATCCAATGACACAAAACACCTATTGGATGCACAAGATTGGTTAAAAACCCTAATTGGACATGAATTAGCCTACGGAGGACGAAAATGACCTAATTATTCATCCAATGACACAAACACACCTATTGGATCAACAAGATTGGTTCGAAACACTAATTGGACAAGAATAAGCCTAGGGAGATCGAAAATGACCTAATTGTTCATCCAATGTCACAAACAAAACTATTGGATGCACAAGATTGGTTAGAAACCCTAATTGGATAAGCATAGGCCTAGGGAGGATGAAAATGACCTAAATGTTCATCCAATGACACAGAAACACCTTATGGATGCACAAGATTGGTTAAAAACCCTAATTGGACAAGATTAAGTGTAGGGCGGAAGAAAATGACCTAAATGTTCATCCAATTACATAAAACACCTATTGGATGCACAAGATTGGTTAGAAACCCAAATTACACAAGATTAAGTTTAGGGAGGACGAAATGACCTAATTGTTCTTCCAATGACACAAAACACCTATTGGATGCACAAGATTGGTTAAAAACCCTAATTGGACAAGAATTAGCCTAGGGAGGACGAAAATGACCTAAATGTTCATCCAATGACACAAAACACCTAATGGATGCAAAGATTGGTTAAAAACCCTAATTGAACAAGAATTAGCCTAGGGAGGACGAAAATCACCTAAATGTTCATCCAATGACACAAAACACCTATTGGATGCAAAAGATTGGTTAAAAACCCTAATTGGACAAGATTAAGTGTAGAGAGGACGAAAATGACTTAAATGTTCATCCAATGACACAAAAGACCTATTGGATGCACAAGATTGGTTAAAAACCCTAATTGGACAACATTAAGTTTAGGGAGGACGAAAATGACCTAATTGTTCATCGAATGACACAAAAACACCTAATGGATGCACAAGAATTGTTCATCCAATGACACAAAACACGTATTGGATGCACAAGATTGTTTAAAAACCCTAATTGGACAAGATTAAGTGTAGGGAGTACGAAAATGACGTAAATGTTCATCCAATGACACAAAAGACCTATTGGATGCACAAGATTTGTTAAAAACCGTAATTGGACAAGAATTAGCCTAAGGACGATGAAAATGACCTAAATGTTCATCCAATGATACAAAAACACCTAATGGATGCACAAGATTGGTTAAAAACCCTAATTGGACAAGAATTAGACTAGGGAGGACGAAAATGACCTAAATGTTCATCCAATGACACAAAAACACCTAATGGATGCACAAGATTGGTTAAAAACCCTAATTGGACAAGATTAAGTTTAGGGAGGACGAAAATGACCTAATTGTTCATCCAATGACACAAACAAAACTATTGGACGCACAAGATTGGTTAGAAACCCTAATTGGACAAGCATAGGCCTAGGGAGGATGAAAATGACCTAAATGTTCATCCAATGACACAAAAACACCTTATGGATGCACAAGATTGGTTAAAAACCCTAATTGGACAAGTATTAGCCTAGCGAGGACGAAAATGACCTAAATGTTCATCCAATGACACAAAACACCTAATGGATGCACAAGATTGGTTAAAAACCCTAATTGGACCAGAATTAGCCTAGGGAGGACGAAAATGACCTAAATGTTCATCCAATGATACAAAACACCTATTGGATGCACCAGATTGGTTAGAAACCCTAATTGGACAAGAATTAGCCTAGGGAGATCGAAAATGACCTAATTGTTCATCCAATGACACAAACACAACTATTGGATGCACAACATTGGTTAGAAACGTAATTGGAGAAGCATAGGCCTAGGGAGGATGAAAATGACCTAAATGTTGATCCAATGACACAAGCACACCTTATGGATGCACAAGATTGGTTAAAAACCCTAATTGGACAAGATTAAGTGTAGGGAGGACGAAAATGACCTAAATGTTCATCCAATGACACAAAACACCTGTTGGATGCACAAGATTGGTTAGAAACCCTAATTGGACAATATTAAGTTTAGGGAGGACGAAAATGATCTAATTGTTCATCCAATGACACCAAACACCTATTGGATGCACAAGATTGGTTAAAAACCCTAATTGGACATGAATTAGCCTACGGAGGACGAAAATGACCTAATTGTTCATCCAATGACACAAACACACCTATTGGATCAACAAGATTGGTTAGAAACACTAATTGGACAAGAATAAGCCTAGGGAGATCGAAAATGACCTAATTGTTCATCATATGTCACAAACAAAACTATTGGATGCACAAGATTGGTTAGAAACCCTAATTGGACAAGCATAGGCCTAGAGAGGATGAAAATGACCTAAATGTTCATCCAATGACACAGAAACACCTTATGGATGCACAAGATTGGTTAAAAACCGTAATTGGACAAGTATTAGCCTAGCGAGGACGAAAATGACCTAAATGTTCATCCAATGACACAAAACACCTAATGGATGCACAAGATTGGTTAAAAACCCTAATTGGACCAGAATTAGCCTAGGGAGGACGAAAATGACCTAAATGTTCATCCAATGATACAAAACACCTATTGGATGCACAAGATTGGTTAGAAACCCTAATTGGACAAGATTAAGTTTAGGGAGGACGAAAATGACCTAAATGTTCATACAATGACACAAAAACACCTTATGGATGCACAAGATTGGTTAAAAACCCTAATTGGACAAGATTAAGTGTAGGGAGGACGAAAATGACCTAAATGTTCATCCAATGACACAAAACACCAATTGGATGCACAAGATTGGTTAGAAACCCTAATTGGACAATATTAAGTTTAGGGAGGACGAAAATGAACTAATTGTTCATCCAATGACACAAAACACCTATTGGATGCATAAGATTGGTTAAAAACCCTAATTGGACATGAATTACCCTACGGAGGACGAAAATGACCTAATTGTACATCCAATGACACAAACACACCTATTGGATCAACAAGATTGGTTAGAAACCCTATTGGGACAAGAATAAGCCTAGGGAGATCGAAAATGACCTAATTGTTCATCCAATGACACAAACAAAACTATTGGACGCACAAGATTGGTTAGAAACCCTAATTGGACAAGCATAGGCCTAGGGAGGATGAAAATGACCTAAATGTTCATCCAATGACACAAAAACACCTTATGGATGCACAAGATTGGTTAAAAACCCTAATTGGACAAGTATTAGCCTAGCGAGGACGAAAATGACCTATATGTTCATCCAATGACACAAAACACCTAATGGATGCACAAGATTGGTTAAAAACCCTAATTGGACCAGAATTAGCCTAGGGAGGACGAAAATGACCTAAATGTTCATCCAATGATACAAAACACCTATTGGATGCACAAGATTGGTTAGAAACCCTAATTGGACAAGATTAAGTTTAGGGAGGACGAAAATGACCTAAATGTTCATACAATGACACAAAAACACCTTATGGATGCATAAGATTGGTTAAAAACCCTAATTGGACAAGATTAAGTGTAGGGAGGAAGAAAATGACCTAAATGTTCATCCAATTACACAAAACACCTATTGGATGCACAAGATTGGTTAGAAAGCCTAATTGGGCAAGATTAAGTTTAGGGAGGACGAAATGACCTAATTGTTCTTCCAATGACACAAAACACCTATTGGATGCACAAGATTGGTTAAAAACCCTAATTGGACAAGAATTAGCCTAGGGAGATCGAAAATGACCTAATTGTTCATCCAATGACACAAACACAACTATTGGATGCACAACATTGGTTAGAAACGTAATTGGAGAAGCATAGGCCTAGGGAGGATGAAAATGACCTAAATGTTGATCCAATGACACAAGCACACCTTATGGATGCACAAGATTGGTTAAAAACCCTAATTGGACAAGATTAAGTGTAGGGAGGACGAAAATGACCTAAATGTTCATCCAATGACACAAAACACCTGTTGGATGCACAAGATTGGTTAGAAACCCTAATTGGACAATATTAAGTTTAGGGAGGACGAAAATGATGTAATTGTTAATCCAATGACACAAAACACCTATTGGATGCACAAGATTGGTTAAAAACCCTAATTGGACATGAATTAGCCTACGGAGGACGAAAATGACCTAATTATTCATCCAATGACACAAACACACCTATTGGATCAACAAGATTGGTTCGAAACACTAATTGGACAAGAATAAGCCTAGGGAGATCGAAAATGACCTAATTGTTCATCCAATGTCACAAACAAAACTATTGGATGCACAAGATTGGTTAGAAACCCTAATTGGATAAGCATAGGCCTAGGGAGGATGAAAATGACCTAAATGTTCATCCAATGACACAGAAACACCTTATGGATGCACAAGATTGGTTAAAAACCCTAATTGGACAAGATTAAGTGTAGGGCGGAAGAAAATGACCTAAATGTTCATCCAATTACATAAAACACCTATTGGATGCACAAGATTGGTTAGAAACCCAAATTACACAAGATTAAGTTTAGGGAGGACGAAATGACCTAATTGTTCTTCCAATGACACAAAACACCTATTGGATGCACAAGATTGGTTAAAAACCCTAATTGGACAAGAATTAGCCTAGGGAGGACGAAAATGACCTAAATGTTCATCCAATGACACAAAACACCTAATGGATGCAAAGATTGGTTAAAAACCCTAATTGAACAAGAATTAGCCTAGGGAGGACGAAAATGACCTAAATGTTCATCCAATGACACAAAACACCTATTGGATGCACAAGATTGGTTAAAAACCCTAATTGGACAAGATTAAGTGTAAGGAGGACGAAAATGACTTAAATGTTCATCCAATGACACAAAAGACCTATTGGATGCACAAGATTGGTTAAAAACCCTAATTGGACAACATTAAGTTTAGGGAGGACGAAAATGACCTAATTGTTCATCGAATGACACAAAAACACCTAATGGATGCACAAGATTGGTTAGAAACCCAAATTGGACAAAATTAAGTTTAGGGAGGACGAAAATGACCTAAGAGTTCATCCAATGACACAAAACACGTATTGGATGCACAAGATTGTTTAAAAACCCTAATTGGACAAGATTAAGTGTAGGGAGTACGAAAATGACGTAAATGTTCATCCAATGACACAAAAGACCTATTGGATGCACAAGATTTGTTAAAAACCGTAATTGGACAAGAATTAGCCTAAGGACGATGAAAATGACCTAAATGTTCATCCAATGATACAAAAACACCTAATGGATGCACAAGATTGGTTAAAAACCCTAATTGGACAAGAATTAGACTAGGGAGGACGAAAATGACATAAATGTTCATCCAATGACACAAAAACACCTAATGGATGCACCAGATTGGTTAAAAACCCTAATTGGAAAAGAATTAGACTAGGGAGGACGAAAATGACCTAAATGTTCATCCAATGACACAAAAACACCTAATGGATGCACAAGATTGGTTAAAAACCATAATTGGACAAGATTAAGTTTAGGGAGGACGAAAATGACCTAATTGTTCATCCAATGACACAAAAACACCTAATGGATGCACAAGATTGGTTAGAAACCCTAATTGGACAAGATTAAATTTAGGGAGGACGAAAATGACCTAAGTGTTCATCCAATGACACAAAACACCTATTGGATGCACAAGATTGGTTAAAAACCCTAATTGGACAAGATTAAGTGTAGGGAGGACGAAAATGACCTAAATGTTCATCCAATGACACAAAACACCTATTGGATGCACAAGATTTGTTAAAAACCGTAATTGGAAAAGAATTAG
>JBBPBS010000931.1:0-26258 GCA_037974835.1 Cicer judaicum
CGATAGGTGTTTTTGTGTCATTGGATGAACATTTAGGTTATTTTCGTCCTCCCTACACTTAATCTTGTCTAATTAGGGTTTTTAACCAATCTTGTGCATCCAATTGGTGTTTTTGTGTCATTGGATGAACAATTAGGTCATTTTCGTCCTCTCTATGATAATTCTTGTTCAATTAGGGTTTCTAACCAATCTTGTGCATCCGATAGGTGTTTTTGTGTCATTGGATGAACAATTAGGTCATTTTCGTCCTCTCTATGATAATTCTTGTCCAATTAGGGTTTTTAACCAATCTTGTGCATCCAATAGGTGTTTTGTGTCATTGGATGAACATTTAGGTCATTTTCGTCCTCCCTACAGTTAATCTTGTTCAATTTGGGTTTCTAACCAATCTTGTGCATCAGATAGGTGTTTTTGTGTCATTGGATGAACATTTAGGTTATTTTCGTCCTCCCTACACTTAATCTTGTCCAATTAGGGTTTTTAACCAATCTTGTGCATCCAATTAGTGTTTTTGTGTCATTGGATGAACAATTAGGTCATTTTCGTCCTCTCTATGATAATTCTTGTTCAATTAGGGTTTCTAACCAATCTTGTGCATCCGATAGGTGTTTTTGTGTCATTGGATGAACAATTAGGTCATTTTCGTCCTCTCTATGATAATTCTTGTCCAATTAGGGTTTTTAACCAATCTTGTGCATCCAATTGGTGTTTTTGTGTCATTGGATCAACAATTAGGTCATTTTAGTCCTCCCTATGATAATTCTTGTCCAATTAGGGTTTTTAACCAATCTTGTGCAACCAATAGGTGTTTTGTGTCATTGGATGAACATTTAGGTCATTTCGTCCTCCTTAGGCTAATTCTTATCCAATTAGGGTTTTTAACCAATCTTGTGCATCCAATAGGTGTTTTGTGTCATTGGATGAACATTTAGGTCATTTTCGTCCTCCCTACACTTAATCTTATTCAATTAGGGTTTCTAACCAATCTTGTGCATCCGATAGGTGTTTTTGTGTCATTGGATGAACAATTAGGTCATTTTCTTCCTCCCTAGGCTTAATCTTGTCCAATTAGGGTTTTTAACCAATCTTGTTCATTCAATAGGTGTGTTGTGTCATTGGATGAATATTTAGGTCATTTTCGTTCTCCCTAAACTTAATCTTATCCAATTACGGTTTTTAACCAATCTTGTGCATCAAATAGGTGTTTTGTGTCATTGGATGAACATTTAGGTCATTTTCGTCCTCCCTACACTTAATCTTATTCAATTAGGGTTTCTAACCAATCTTGTGCATCCGATAGGTGTTTTTGTGTCATTGGATGAACAATTAGGTCATTTTCTTCCTCCCTAGGCTTAATCTTGTCCAATTAGGGTTTTTAACCAATCTTGTTCATTCAATAGGTGTGTTGTGTCATTGGATGAATATTTAGGTCATTTTCGTCCTCCCTACACTTAATCTTATCCAATTACGGTTTTTAACCAATCTTGTGCATCCAATAGGTGTTTTGTGTCATTGGATGAACATTTAGGTCATTTTCGTCCTCCCTACAGTTAATCTTGTTCAATTAGGTTTTCTAACCAATCTTGTGCATCCGATAGGTGTTTTTGTGTCATTGGATGAACATTTAAGTCATTTTCGTCCTCCCTACACTTAATCTTGTCCAATTAGGGTTTTTAACCAATCTTGTTCATTCAATAGGTGTGTTGTGTCATTGGATGAATATTTAGGTCATTTTCGTCCTCCCTAAACTTAATCTTGTCCAATTAGGGTTTTTAACCAATCTTGTGCATCCAATAGGTGTTTTGTGTCATTGGATGAACATTTAGGTCATTTTCGTCCTCCCTAAACTTAATCTTGTCCAATTAGGGTTTTTAAGCAATCTTGTGCATCCAATAGGTGTTTTGTGTCATTGGATGAACATTTAGGTTATTTTCGTCCTCCCTACACTTAATCTTGTTCAATTAGTGTTTTTGACCAATCTTGTGCATCCGATAGGTGTTTTTCTGTCATTGGATGAACAATTAGGTCATTTTCGTCCTCCCTAGGCTAATTCTTGTCCAATTAGGGTTTTTAACCAATCTTGTTCATTCAATAGGTGTGTTGTGTCATTGGATGAATATTTAGGTCATTTTCGTCCTCCCTAAACTTAATCTTGTCCAATTAGGGTTTTTAACCAATCTTGTGCATCCAATAGGTGTTTTGTGTCATTGGATGAACATTTAGGTCATTTTCGTCCTCCCTAAACTTAATCTTGTCCAATTAGGGTTTTTAAGCAATCTTGTGCATCCAATAGGTGTTTTGTGTCATTGGATGAACATTTAGGTTATTTTCATCCTCCCTACAGTTAATCTTGTTCAATTAGGGTTTCTAACCAATCTTGTGCATCCGATAGGTGTTTTTGTGTCATTGGATGAACATTTAGGTCATTTTCATCCTCCTACACTTAATCTTGTCCAATTAGGGTTTTTAACCAATCTTGTTCATTCAATAGGTGTGTTGTGTCATTGGATGAATATTTAGGTCATTTTCGTCCTCCCTAAACTTAATCTTGTCCAATTAGGGTTTTTAACCAATCTTGTGCATCCAATAGGTGTTTTGTGTCATTGGATGAACATTTAGGTCATTTTCGTCCTCCCTAAACTTAATCTTGTCCAATTAGGGTTTTTAAGCAATCTTGTGCATCCAACAGGTGTTTTGTGTCATTGGATGAACATTTAGGTCATTTTCGTCCTCCCTACACTTAATCTTGTCCAATTAGGGTTTCTAACCAATCTTGTGCATCCAATTGGTGTTTTTGTGTCATTGGATGAACATTTAGGTCATTTTCGTCCTCCCTACACTTAATCTTGTCCAATTAGGGTTTTTAACCAATCTTGTTCATTCAATAGGTGTGTTGTGTCATTGGATGAATATTTAGGTCATTTTCGTCCTCCCTAAACTTAATCTTGTCCAATTAGGGTTTTTAACCAATCTTGTGCATCCAATAGGTGTTTTGTGTCATTGGATGAACATTTAGGTCATTTTCGTCCTCCTTAGGCTAATTCTTATCAAATTAGGATTTTTAACCAATCTTGTGCATCCAATAGATGTTTTGTGTCATTGGATGAACATTTAGGTCATTTTCGTTCTCCCTACACTTAATCTTGTTCAATTAGGGTTTCTAACCAATCTTGTGCATCCGATAGGTGTTTTTGTGTCATTGGATGAACATTTAGGTCATTTTCGTCCTCCCTACACTTAATCTTGTCCAATTAGGGTTTTTAACCAATCTTGTTCATTCAATTGGTGTGTTGTGTCATTGGATGAATATTTAGGTCATTTTCGTCCTCCCTAAACTTAATCTTGTCCAATTAGGGTTTTTAACCAATCTTGTGCATCCAATAGGTGTTTTGTGTCATTGGATGAACATTTAGGTAATTTTCGTCCTCCCTAAACTTAATCTTGTCCAATTAGGGTTTTTAAGCAATCTTGTGCATCCAATAGGTGTTTTGTGTCATTGGATGAACATTTAGGTCATTTTCGTTCTCCCTACACTTAATCTTGTTCAATTAGGGTTTTTGACCAATCTTGTGCATCCGACAGGTGTTTTTGTGTCATTGGATGAACCATTAGGTCATTTTCGTCCTCCATAGGCTAATTCTTGTCCAATTAGGGTTTTTAACCAATCTTGTGCATCCAATAGGTGTTTTGTGTCATTGGATGAACACTTAGGTCATTTTCGTCCTCCCTACACTTTATCTTGTCCAATTAGGGTTTCTAACCAATCTTGTGCATCCAATTGGTGTTTTTGTGTCATTGGATGAACAATTAGGTCATTTTCGTCCTCTCTATGATAATTCTTGTCCAATTAGGGTTTTTAACCAATCTTGTGCATCCAATAGGTGTGTTGTGTCATTGGATGAACATTTAGGTCATTTTCGTCCTTCCTACAGTTAATCTTGTTCAATTTGGGTTTCTAACCAATCTTGTGCATTCGATAGGTGTTTTTGTGTCATTGGATGAACATTTAGGTTATTTTCGTCCTCCCTACACTTAATCTTGTCCAATTAGGGTTTTTAACCAATCTTGTGCATCCAATTGGTGTTTTTGTGTCATTGGATGAACAATTAGGTCATTTTCGTCCTCTCTATGATAATTCTTGTTCAATTAGGGTTTCTAACCAATCTTGTGCATCCGATAGGTGTTTTTGTGTCATTGGATGAACAATTAGGTCATTTTCGTCCTCTCTATGATAATTCTTGTCCAATTAGGGTTTTTGACCAATCTTGTGCATCCAATAGGTGTTTTGTGTCATTGGATGAACATTTAGGTCATTTTCGTCCTCCCTACAGTTAATCTTGTTCAATTAGGGTTGCTAACCAATCTTGTGCATCCGATAGGTGTTTTTGTGTCATTGGATGAACATTTAGGTCATTTTCGTCCTCCCTACACTTAATCTTGTCCAATTAGGGTTTTTAACCAATCTTGTGCATCCAATAGGTGTTTTGTGTCATTGGATGAACATTTAGGTCATTTTCGTCCTCCCTAAACTTAATCTTGTCCAATTAGGGTTTTTAAGCAATCTTGTGCATCCAATAGGTGTTTTGTGTCATTGGATGAACATTTAGGTTATTTTCGTCCTCCCTACACTTAATCTTGTTCAATTAGGGTTTTTGACCAATCTTGTGCATCCGATAGGTGTTTTTCTGTCATTGGATGAACAATTAGGTCATTTTCGTCCTCCCTAGGCTAATTCTTGTCCAATTAGGGTTTTTAACCAATCTTGTTCATTCAATAGGTGTGTTGTGTCATTGGATGAATATTTAGGTCATTTTCGTCCTCCCTAAACTTAATCTTGTCCAATTAGGGTTTTTAACCAATCTTGTGCATCCAATAGGTGTTTTGTGTCATTGGATGAACATTTAGGTCATTTTCGTCCTCCCTAAACTTAATCTTGTCCAATTAGGGTTTTTAAGCAATCTTGTGCATCCAACAGGTGTTTTGTGTCATTGGATGAACATTTAGGTCATTTTCGTCCTCCCTACACTTAATCTTGTCCAATTAGGGTTTCTAACCAATCTTGTGCATCCAATTGGTGTTTTTGTGTCATTGGATGAACATTTAGGTCATTTTCGTCCTCCCTACACTTAATCTTGTCCAATTAGGGTTTTTAACCAATCTTGTTCATTCAATAGGTGTGTTGTGTCATTGGATGAATATTTAGGTCATTTTCGTCCTCCCTAAACTTAATCTTGTCCAATTAGGGTTTTTAACCAATCTTGTGCATCCAATAGGTGTTTTGTGTCATTGGATGAACATTTAGGTCATTTTCGTCGTCCCTACACTTAATCTTGTTCAATTAGGGTTTCTGACCAATCTTGTGCATCCGACAGGTGTTTTTGTGTCATTGGATGAACAATTAGGTCATTTTCGTCCTCCCTTGGCTAATTCTTGTCCAATTAGGGTTTTTAACCAATCTTGTGCATCCAATAGGTGTTTTGTGTCATTGGATGAACATTTAGGTCATTTTCGTCCTCCCTACAGTTAATCTTGTTCAATTAGGGTTTCTAACCAATCTTGTGCATCCGATAGGTGTTTTTGTGTCATTGGATGAACATTTGGGTCATTTTCGTCCTCCCTACACTTAATCTTGTCCAATTAGGGTTTTTAACCAATCTTGTTCATTCAATAGGTGTGTTGTGTCATTGGATGAATATTTATGACATTTTCGTCCTCCCTAAACTTAATCTTGTTCAATTAGGGTTTTTGACCAATCTTGTGCATCCGACAGGTGTTTTTGTGTCATTGGATGAACAATTAGGTCATTTTCGTCCTCCCTAGGCTAATTCTTGTCCAATTAGGGTTTTTAACCAATCTTGTGCATCCAATAGGAGTTTTGTGTCATTGGATGAACACTTAGGTCATTTTCGTCCTTCCTACACTTTATCTTGTCCAATTAGGGTTTCTAACCAATCTTGTGCATCCAATTGGTATTTTTGTGTCATTGGATTAACAATTAGGTCATTTTCGTCCTCCCTATGATAATTCTTGTCCGATTAGGGTTTTTAACCAATCTTGTGCATCCAATAGGTGTTTTGTGTCATTGGATGAACATTTAGGTCACTTTCGTCCTCCTTAGGCTAATTCTTATCCAATTAGGGTTTTTAACCAATCTTGTGCATCCAATAGGTGTTTTGTGTCATTGGATGAACATTTAGGTCATTTTCGTCCTCCCTACACTTAATCTTGTTCAATTAGGGTTTTTGACCAATCTTGTGCATCCAACAGGTGTTTTTGTGTCATTGGATGAACAATTAGGTCATTTTAATCCCCCTAGGCTAATTCTTGTCCAATTAGGGTTTTTAACCAATCTTGTGCATCCAATAGGTGTTTTGTGTCATTGGATGAACATTTAGGTCATTTTCGTCCTCCCTAAAGTTAATCTTGTTCAATTAGGGTTTCTAACCAATCTTGTGCATCCGATAGGTGTTTTTGTGTCATTGGATGAACATTTAGGTCATTTTCGTCCTCCCTACACTTAATCTTGTCCAATTAGGGTTTTTAACCAATCTTGTTCATTCAATAGGTGTGTTGTGTCATTGGATGAATATTTAGGTCATTTTCGTCCTCCCTACACTTAATCTTATCCAATTACTGTTTTTAACCAATCTTGTGCATCCAATAGGTGTTTTGTGTCATTGGATGAACATTTAGGTCATTTTCGTCCTCCCTACAGTTAATCTTGTTCAATTAGGGTTTCTAACCAATCTTGTGCATCCGATAGGTGTTTTTGTGTCATTGGATGAACATTTAGGTCATTTTCGTCCTCCCTACACTTAATCTTGTCCAATTAGGGTTTTTAACCAATCTTGTGCATCCAATAGGTGTGTTGTGTCATTGGATGAACATTTAGGTCATTTTCGTCCTCCCAACACTTAATCTTGTTCAATTAGGGTTTCTAACCAATCTTGTGCATCCGATAGGTGTTTTTGTGTCATTGGATGAACATTTAGGTCATTTTCGTCCTCCCTACACTTAATCTTGTCCAATTAGGGTTTTTAACCAATCTTGTTCATTCAATAGGTGTGTTGTGTCATTGGATGAATATTTAGGTCATTTTCGTCCTCCCTACACTTTATCTTGTCCAATTAGGGTTTCTAACCAATCTTGTGCATCCAATTGGTGTTTTTGTGTCATTGGATGAACAATTAGGTCATTTTCGTCCTCCCTATGATAATTCTTGTCCAATTAGGGTTTTTAACCAATCTTGTGCATCCAATAGGTGTTTTGTGTCATTGGATGAACATTTAGGTCATTTTCGTCCTCCGTATGCTAATTCTTATCCAATTAGGGTTTTTAACCAATCTTGTGCATCCAGTAGGTGTTTTGTGTCATTGGATGAATATTTAGGTCATTTTCGTCCTCCCTACACTTAATCTTGTTCAATTAGGGTTTCTAACCAATCTTGTGCATCCGATAGGTGTTTTTGTGTCATTGGATGAACATTTAGGTCATTTTCGTCCTCCCTACACTTAATCTTGTCCAATTAGGGTTTTTAACCAATCTTGTTCATTCAATGGGTGTGTTGTGTCATTGGATGAATATTTAGGTCATTTTCGTCCTCCCTACACTTAATCTTGTCCAATTAGGGTTTTTAACCAATCTTGATCATTCAATAGGTGTGTTGTGTCATTGGATGAATATTTATGTCATTTTCTTCCTCCCTAAACTTAATCTTATCCAATTACGGTTTTTAACCAATCTTGTGCATCCAATAGGTGTTTTGTGTCATTGGATGAACATTTAGGTCATTTTCGTCCTCCCTACACTTAATCTTGTTCAATTAGGGTTTCTAACCAATCTTGTGCATCCGATAGGTGTTTTTGTGTCATTGGATAAATATTTAGGTCATTTTCGTCCTCCCTACACTTAATCTTGTCCAATTAGGGTTTTTAACCAATCTTGTGCATCCAATAGGTGTTTTGTGTCATTGGATGAACATTTAGGTCATTTTCGTCCTCCCTACACTTTATCTTGTCCAATTATGGTTTCTAACCAATCTTGTGCATCCAATTGGTGTTTTTGTGTCATTGGATCAACAATTAGGTCATTTTAGTCCTCCCTATGATAATTCTTGTCCAATTAGGGTTTTTAAGCAATCTTGTGCATCCAATAGGTGTTTTGTGTCATTGGATGAACATTTAGGTTATTTTCGTCCTCCCTACACTTAATCTTGTTCAATTAGGGTTTTTGACCAATCTTGTGCATCCGATAGGTGTTTTTCTGTCATTGGATGAACAATTAGGTCATTTTCGTCCTCCCTAGGCTAATTCTTGTCAAATTAGGGTTTTTAACCAATCTTGTGCAACCAATAGGTGTATTGTGTCATTGGATGAACATTTAGGTCATTTTCGTCCTTCCTACAGTTAATCTTGTTCAATTTGGGTTTCTAACCAATCTTGTGCATTCGATAGGTGTTTTTGTGTCATTGGATGAACATTTAGGTCATTTTCGTCCTCCCTACACTTTATCTTGTCCAATTATGGTTTCTAACCAATCTTGTGCATCCAATTGGTGTTTTTGTGTCATTGGATCAACAATTAGGTCATTTTAGTCCTCCCTATGATAATTCTTGTCCAATTAGGGTTTTTAACCAATCTTGTGCATCCAATAGGTGTTTTGTGTCTTTGGATGAACATTTAGGTCATTTTCGTCCTCCCTACACTTAATCTTATTCAATTAGGGTTTCTAACCAATCTTGTGCATCCGATAGGTGTTTTTGTGTCATTGGATGAACAATTAGGTCATTTTCTTCCTCCCTAGGCTTAATCTTGTCCAATTAGGGTTTTTAACCAATCTTGTTCATTCAATAGGTGTGTTGTGTCATTGGATGAATATTTAGGTCATTTTCGTCCTCCCTAAACTTAATCTTATCCAATTACGGTTTTTAACCAATCTTGTGCATCTAATAGGTGTTTTGTGTCATTGGATGAACATTTAGGTCATTTTCGTCCTCCCTACACTTAATCTTGTTCAATTAGGGTTTTTGACCAATCTTGTGCATCCGACAGGTGTTTTTGTGTCATTGGATGAACAATTAGGTCATTTTCGTCCTCCCTAGGCTAATTCTTGTCCAATTAGGGTTTTTAACCAATCTCGTGCATCCAATAGGTGTTTTGTGTCATTGGATGAACACTTAGGTCATTTTCGTCCTCCCTACACTTTATCTTGTCCAATTAGGGTTTCTAACCAATCTTGTGCTTCCAATTGGTGTTTTTGTGTCATTGGATGAACAATTAGGTCATTTTCGTCCTCCCTATGATAATTCTTGTCCAATTAGGGTTTTTAACCAATCTTGTGCATCCAATAGATATTTTGTGTCATTGGATGAACATTTAGGTCATTTTCGTCCTCCTTATGCTAATTCTTATCCAATTAGGGTTTTTAACCAATCTTGTGCATCCAATAGGTGTTTTGTGTTATTGGATGAACATTTAGCTCATTTTCGTCCTCCCTACAGTTAATCTTGTTCAATTTGGGTTTCTAACCAATCTTGTGCATCCGATAGGTGTTTTTGTGTAATTGGATGAACATTTAGGTTATTTTCGTCCTCCCTACACTTAATCTTGTCCAATTAGGGTTTTTAACCAATCTTGTGCATCCAATTGGTGTTTTTGTGTCATTGGATGAACAATTAGGTCATTTTCGTCCTCTCTATGATAATTCTTGTTCAATTAGGGTTTCTAACCAATCTTGTGCATCCGATAGGTGTTTTTGTGTCATTGGATGAACAATTAGGTCATTTTCGTCCTCTCTATGATAATTCTTGTCCAATTAGGGTTTTTGACCAATCTTGTGCATCCAATAGGTGTTTTGTGTCATTGGATGAACATTTAGGTCATTTTCGTCCTCCCTACAGTTAATCTTGTTCAATTAGGGTTGCTAACCAATCTTGTGCATCCGATAGGTGTTTTTGTGTCATTGGATGAACATTTAGGTCATTTTCGTCCTCCCTACACTTAATCTTGTCCAATTAGGGTTTTTAACCAATCTTGTGCATCCAATAGGTGTTTTGTGTCATTGGATGAACATTTAGGTCATTTTCGTCCTCCCTAAACTTAATCTTGTCCAATTAGGGTTTTTAAGCAATCTTGTGCATCCAATAGGTGTTTTGTGTCATTGGATGAACATTTAGGTTATTTTCGTCCTCCCTACACTTAATCTTGTTCAATTAGGGTTTTTGACCAATCTTGTGCATCCGATAGGTGTTTTTCTGTCATTGGATGAACAATTAGGTCATTTTCGTCCTCCCTAGGCTAATTCTTGTCCAATTAGGGTTTTTAACCAATCTTGTGCATCCAATAGGTGTATTGTGTCATTGGATGAACATTTAGGTCATTTTCGTCCTTCCTACAGTTAATCTTGTTCAATTTGGGTTTCTAACCAATCTTGTGCATTCGATAGGTGTTTTTGTGTCATTGGATGAACATTTAGGTTATTTTCGTCCTCCCTACACTTAATCTTGTCTAATTAGGGTTTTTAACCAATCTTGTGCATCCAATTGGTGTTTTTGTGTCATTGGATGAACAATTAGGTCATTTTCGTCCTCTCTATGATAATTCTTGTTCAATTAGGGTTTCTAACCAATCTTGTGCATCCGATAGGTGTTTTTGTGTCATTGGATGAACAATTAGGTCATTTTCGTCCTCTCTATGATAATTCTTGTCCAATTAGGGTTTTTAACCAATCTTGTGCATCCAATAGGTGTTTTGTGTCATTGGATGAACATTTAGGTCATTTTCGTCCTCCCTACAGTTAATCTTGTTCAATTTGGGTTTCTAACCAATCTTGTGCATCAGATAGGTGTTTTTGTGTCATTGGATGAACATTTAGGTTATTTTCGTCCTCCCTACACTTAATCTTGTCCAATTAGGGTTTTTAACCAATCTTGTGCATCCAATTAGTGTTTTTGTGTCATTGGATGAACAATTAGGTCATTTTCGTCCTCTCTATGATAATTCTTGTTCAATTAGGGTTTCTAACCAATCTTGTGCATCCGATAGGTGTTTTTGTGTCATTGGATGAACAATTAGGTCATTTTCGTCCTCTCTATGATAATTCTTGTCCAATTAGGGTTTTTAACCAATCTTGTGCATCCAATTGGTGTTTTTGTGTCATTGGATCAACAATTAGGTCATTTTAGTCCTCCCTATGATAATTCTTGTCCAATTAGGGTTTTTAACCAATCTTGTGCATCCAATAGGTGTTTTGTGTCATTGGATGAACATTTAGGTCATTTCGTCCTCCTTAGGCTAATTCTTATCCAATTAGGGTTTTTAACCAATCTTGTGCATCCTATAGGTGTTTTGTGTCATTGGATGAACATTTAGGTCATTTTCGTCCTCCCTACACTTAATCTTATTCAATTAGGGTTTCTAACCAATCTTGTGCATCCGATAGGTGTTTTTGTGTCATTGGATGAACAATTAGGTCATTTTCTTCCTCCCTAGGCTTAATCTTGTCCAATTAGGGTTTTTAACCAATCTTGTTCATTCAATAGGTGTGTTGTGTCATTGGATGAATATTTAGGTCATTTTCGTCCTCCCTAAACTTAATCTTATCCAATTACGGTTTTTAACCAATCTTGTGCATCAAATAGGTGTTTTGTGTCATTGGATGAACATTTAGGTCATTTTCGTCCTCCCTACACTTAATCTTATTCAATTAGGGTTTCTAACCAATCTTGTGCATCCGATAGGTGTTTTTGTGTCATTGGATGAACAATTAGGTCATTTTCTTCCTCCCTAGGCTTAATCTTGTCCAATTAGGGTTTTTAACCAATCTTGTTCATTCAATAGGTGTGTTGTGTCATTGGATGAATATTTAGGTCATTTTCGTCCTCCCTAAACTTAATCTTATCCAATTACGGTTTTTAACCAATCTTGTGCATCCAATAGGTGTTTTGTGTCATTGGATGAACATTTAGGTCATTTTCTTCCTCCCTACACTTAATCTTGTTCAATTAGGGTTTCTAACCAATCTTGTGCATCCGATACGTGTTTTTGTGTCATTGGATGAACATTTAGGTTATTTTCGTCCTCCCTACAGTTAATCTTGTCCAATTAGGGTTTTTAACCAATCTTGTGCATCCAATTCGTGTTTTTGTGTCATTGGATGAACAATTAGGTCATTTTCGTCCTCTCTATGATAATTCTTGTTCAATTAGGGTTTCTAACCAATCTTGTGCATCCGATAGGTGTTTTTGTGTCATTGGATGAACAATTAGGTCATTTTCGTCCTCTCTATGATAATTCTTGTCCAATTAGGGTTTTTAACCAATCTTGTGCATCCAATAGGTGTTTTGTGTCATTGGATGAACATTTAGGTCATTTTCGTCCTTCCTACACTTAATCTTGTTCAATTAGGGTTTCTAACCAATCTTGTGCATCCGATAGGTGTTTTTGTGTCATTGGATGAACATTTAGGTCATTTTCGTCCTCCCTACACTTAATCTTGTCCAATTAGGGTTTTTAACCAATCTTGTTCATTCAATAGGTGTGTTGTGTCATTGGATGAATATTTAGGTCATTTTCGTCCTCCTTAAACTTAATCTTATCCAATTACGGTTTCTAACCAATCTTGTGCATCCAATAGGTGTTTTGTGTCATTGGATGAACATTTAGGTCATTTTCGTCCTCCCTAAACTTAATCTTGTCCAATTAGGGTTTTTAAGCAATCTTGTGCATCCAATAGGTGTTTTGTGTCATTGGATGAACATTTATGTCATTTTCGTCCTCCCTACACTTAATCTTGTTCAATTAGGGTTTCTAACCAATCTTGTGCATCCGACAGGTGTTTTTGTGTCATTGGATGAACAATTAGGTCATTTTCGTCCTCCCTAGGCTAATTCTTGTCCAATTAGGGTTTTTAACCAATCTTGTGCATCCAATAGGTGTTTTGTGTCATTGGATGAACGCTTAAGTCATTTTCGTCCTCCCTACACTTTATCTTGTCCAATTAGGGTTTCTGACCAATCTTGTGCATCCAATTGGTGTTTTTGTGTCATTGGATGAACAATTAGGTCATTTTCGTCCTCCCTATGATAATTCTTGTCCTATTAGGGTTTTTAACCAATCATGTGCATCCAATAGGTGTTTTGTGTCATTGGATGAACACATAGGTCATTTTCGTCCTCCCTACACTTAATCTTGTCCAATTAGGGTTTTTAACCAATCTTGTTCATTCAATAGGTGTGTTGTGTCATTGGATGAATATTTAGGTCATTTTCGTCCTCCCTAAACGTAATCTTGTCCAATTAGGGATTTTAACCAATCTTGTACATCCAATAGGTGTTTTGTGTCATTGGATGAACATTTAGGTCATTTTCGTCCTCCCTAAACTTAATCTTGTCCAATTAGGGTTTTTAAGCAATCTTGTGCATCCAATAGGTGTTTTGTGTCATTGGATGAACATTTAGGTCATTTTCGTTCTCCCTACACTTAATCTTGTTCAATTAGGGTTTCTGTCCAATCTTGTGCATCCGACAGGTGTTTTTGTGTCATTGGATGAACAATTAGGTCATTTTCGTCCTCCCTAGGCTAATTCTTGTGCAATTAGGGTTTTTAACCAATCTTGTGCATCCAATAGGTGTTTTGTGTCATTGGATGAACGCTTAAGTCATTTTCGTCCTCCCTACACTTTATCTTGTCCAATTAGGGTTTCTAACCAATCTTGTGCATCCAATTGGTGTTTTTGTGTCATTGGATGAACCATTAGGTCATTTTCGTCCTCCCTATGATAATTCTTGTCCAATTAGGGTTTTTAACCAATCTTGTGCATCCAATACGTGTCTTGTGTCATTGGATGAACATTTAGGTCATTTTCGTCCTCCTTATGCTAATTCTTATCCAATTAGGGTTTTTAACCAATCTTGTGCATCCAGTTGGTGTTTTGTGTCATTGGATGAACATTTAGGTCATTTTCGTCCTCCCTACACTTAATCTTGTTCAATTAGGGTTTCTAACCAATCTTGAGTATCCGATAGGTGTTTTAGTGTCATTGGATGAACATTTGGGTCATTTTCGTCCTCCCTACACTTAATCTTGTCCAATTAGAGTTTTTAACCAATCTTGTTCATTCAATAGGTGTGTTGTGTCATTGGATGAATATTTATGTCATTTTCGCTCTCCCTAAACTTAATCTTATCCAATTACGGTTTTTAACCAATCTTGTGCATCCAATAGGTGTTTTGTGTCATTGGATGAACATTTAGGTCATTTTCGTCCTCCCTACACTTAATCTTGTTCAATTATGGTTTCTAACCAATCTTGTGTATCCGATAGGTATTTTAGTGTCATTGGATGAACATTTAGGTCATTTTCGTCCTCCCTACACTTAATCTTGTCCAATTAGGGTTTTTAACCAATCTTGTTCATTCAATAGGTGTGTTGTGTCATTGGATGAATATTTATGTCATTTTCGCTCTCCCAAAACTTAATCTTATCCAATTACGGTTTTTAACCAATCTTGTGCATCCAATAGGTGTTTTGTGTCATTGGATGAACATTTAGGTCATTTTCGTCCTCCCTAAACTTAATCTTGTCCAATTAGGATTTCTAACCAATCTTGTGCATCTAATAGGTGTTTTGTGTCATTGGATGAACATTTAGGTCATTTTCGTCCTCCCTAAACTTAATCTTGTCCAATTAGGGTTTTTAAGCAATCTTGTGCATCCAATAGGTGTTTTGTGTCATTGGATGAACATTTAGGTCATTTTCGTCCTCCCTACACTTAATCTTGTTCAATTAGGGTTTTTGACCAATCTTGTGCATCCGACAGGTGTTTTTGTGTCATTGGATGAACAATTAGGTCATTTTCGTCCTCCCTAGGCTAATTCTTGTCCAATTAGGGTTTTTAACCAATCCTGTGTATCCAATAGGTGTTTTGTGTCATTGGATGAACACTTAGCTCATTTTCGTCCTCCCTACACTTTATCTTGTCCAATTAGGGTTTCTAACCAATCTTGTGCTTCCAATTGGTGTTTTTGTGTCATTGGATGAACAATTAGGTCATTTTCGTCCTCCCTATGATAATTCTTGTCCAATTAGGGTTTTTAACCAATCTTGTGCATCCATTAGGTGTTTTGTGTCATTGGATGAACATTTAGGTCATTTTCGTCCTCCCTACAGTTAATCTTGTTCAATTAGGGTTTCTAACCAATCTTGTGCATCCGATAGGTGTTTTTGTGTCATTGGATGAACATTTAGGTCATTTTCGTCCTCCCTACCCTTAATCTTGTCCAATTAGGGTTTTTAACCAATCTTGTTCATTCAATAGGTGTGTTGTGTCATTGGATGAATATTTAGGTCATTTTCGTCCTCCCTAAACTTAATCTTGTCCAATTAGGGTTTTTAACCAATCTTGTGCATCCAATAGGTGTTTTGTGTCATTGGATGAACATTTAGGTCATTTTCGTCCACCCTAAACTTAATCTTGTCCAATTAGGGTTTTGAAGCAATCTTGTGCATCCAATAAGTGTTTTGTGTCATTGGATGAACATTTAGGTCATTTTCGTCCTCCCTACACTTAATCTTGTTCAATTAGGGTTTCTGAACAATCTTGTGCATCCGATAGGTGTTTTTGTGTCATTGGATGAACATTTAGGTCATTTTCGTCCTCCTACACTTAATCTTGTCCAATTAGGGTTTTTAACCAATCTTGTTCATTCAATAGGTGTGTTGTGTCATTGGATGAATATTTAGGTCATTTTCGTCCTCCCTAAACTTAATCTTGTCCAATTAGGGTTTTTAACCAATCTTGTGCATCCAATAGGTGTTTTGTGTCATTGGATGAACATTTAGGTCATTTTCGTCCTCCTTAGTCTAATTCTTATCCAATTAGGGTTTTTAACCAATCTTGTGCATCCAATAGATGTTTTGTGTCATTGGATGAACATTTAGGTCATTTTCGTCCTCCCTACACTTTATCTTTTCCAATTAGGGTTTCTAACCAATCTTGTGCATCCAATTGGTGTTTTTGTGTCATTGGATGAACAATTAGGTCATTTTCGTCCTCCCTATGATAATTCTTGTCCAATTAGGGTTTTTAACCAATCTTGTGCATCCAATAGGTGTTTTGTGTCATTGGATGAACATTTAGGTCATTTTCGTCCTCCTTAGGCTAATTCTTATCCAATTAGGGTTTTTAACCAATCTTGTCCATCCAGTAGGTGTTTTGTGTTATTGGATGAACATTTAGGTCCTTTTCGTCCTCCCTACACTTAATCTTGTTCAATTAGGGTTTCTAACTAATCTTGTGCATCCGAGAGGTGTTTTTGTGTCATTGGATGAACAATTAGGTCATTTTCGTCCTCCCTAGGCTAATTCTTGTCCAATTAGGGTTTTTAACCAATCTTGTGCATCCAATAGGTGTTTTGTGTCATTAGATGAACACTTAGGTCATTTTCGTCCTCCCTACACTTTATCTTGTCCAATTAGGGTTTCTAACCAATCTTGTGCATCCAATTGGTGTTTTTGTGTCATTGGATGAACAATTAGGTCATTTTCGTCCTCCCTATGATAATTCTTGTCCAATTAGGGTTTTTAACCAATCTTGTGCATCCAATAGGTGTTTTGTGTCATTGGATGAACATTTAGGTCATTTTCGTTCTCCCTACACTTAATCTTGTTCAATTAGGGTTTCTGACCGATCTTGTGCATCCGACAGGTGTTTTTGTGTCATTGGATGAACAATTAGGTCATTTTCGTCCTCCCTAGGCTAATTCTTGTCCAATTAGGGTTTTTAACCAATCTTGTGCATCCAATAGGTGTTTTGTGTCATTGGATGAACGCTTAAGTCATTTTCGTCCTCGCTACACTTTATCTTGTCCAATTAGGGTTTCTAACCAATCTTGTGCATCCAATTGGTGTTTTTGTGTCATCTGATGTACAATTAGGTCATTTTCGTCCTCCCTATAATAATTCTTGTCCAATTAGGGTTTTTAACCAATCTTGTGCATCCAATAGGTGGTTTGTGTCATTGGATGAACGCTTAAGTCATTTTCGTCCTCCCTACACTTTATCTTGTCCAATTAGGGTTTCTAACCAATCTTGTGCATCCAATTGGTGTTTTTGTGTCATTGGATGAACAATTAGGTCATTTTCGTCCTCCCTATGATAATTCTTGTCCAATTAGGGTTTTTAACCAATCTTGTGCATCCAATAGGTGTTTTGTGTCATTGGATGAACATTTAGGTCATTTTCGTCCTCCTTATGCTAATTCTTATCCAATTAGGGTTTTTAACCAATCTTGTGCATCCAGTAGGTGTTTTGTGTCATTGGATGAACATTTAGGTCATTTTCGTCCTCCCTACACTTAATCTTGTTCAATTAGGGTTTCTAACCAATCTTGTGCATCCGACAGGTGTTTTTGTGTCATTGGATGAACAATTAGGTCATTTTCGTCCTCCCTACACTTTATCTTGTCCAATTAGGGTTTCTAACCAATCTTGTGCATCCAATTGGTGTTTTTGTGTCATTGGATGAACAATTAGGTCATTTTCGTCCTCCCTATGATAATTCTTGTCCAATTAGGGTTTTTAACCAATCTTGTGCATCCAATAGGTGTTTTGTGTCATATGATGAACATTTAGGTCATTTTCGTCCTCCTTAGGCTAATTCTTATCCAATTAGGGTTTTTAACCAATCTTGTTCATTCAATAGGTGTGATATGTCATTGGATGAATATTTAGGTCATTTTCGTCCTCCCTAAACTTAATCTTATCCTATTACGGTTTCTAACCAATCTTGTTCATCCGATAGGTGTTTTTGTGTCATTGGATGAACATTTAGGTCATTTTCGTCCTCCCTACACTTAATCTTGTCCAATTAGGGTTTTTAACCAATCTTGTTCATTCAATAGGTGTGTTGTGTCATTGGATGAATATTTAGGTCATTTTCGTCCTCCCTAAACTTAATCTTATCCAATTAGGGTTTTTAACCAATCTTGTGCATCAAATAGGTGTTTTGTGTCATTGGATGAACATTTAGGTCATTTTCGTCCTCCCTACAGTTAATCTTGTTCAATTAGGGTTTCTAACCAATCTAGTGCATCCGATAGGTGTTTTTGTGTCATTGGATGAACATTTAGGTCATTTTCGTCCTCCCTACACTTATTCTTGTCCAATTAGGGTTTTTAACCAATCTTGTGCATCCAATAGGTGTTTTGTGTCATTGGATGAACATTTAGGTCATTTTCGTCCTTCCTACACTTAATCTTGTTCAATTAGGGTTTCTAACCAATCTTGTGCATCCGATAGGTGTTTTTGTGTCATTGGATGAACAATTAGGTCATTTTCGTCCTCCCTAGGCTAATTCTTGTCCAATTAGGGTTTCTAACCAATCTTGTGCATCCAATTGGTGTTTTTGTGTCATTGGATGAACAATTATGTCATTTTCGTCCTCCCTATGATAATTCTTGTCCAATTAGGGTTTTTAACCAATCTTGTGCATCCAATAGGTGTTTTGTGTCATTGGATGAACATTTAGGTCATTTTCGTCCTCCTTAGGCTAATTCTTATCCAATTAGGGTTTTTAACCAATCTTGTGCATCCAATAGGTGTTTTGTGTCATTGGTTGAACATTTAGGTCATTTTCGTCCTCCCTAAACTTAATCTTGTCCAATTAGGGTTTTTAAGCAATCTTGTGCATCCAATAGGTGTTTTGTGTCATTGGATGAACATTTAGGTCATTTTCGTCCTCCCTACACTTAATCTTGTTCAATTAGGGTTTCTGACCAATCTTGTGCATCCGACAGGTGTTTTTGTGTCATAGGATGAACAATTAGGTCATTTTGGTACTCCCTATGATAATTCTTGTCCAGTTAGGGTTTTTAACCAATCTTGTGTATCCAATAGGTGTTTTGTGTCATTGGATGAACATTTAGGTCATTTTCGTCCTCCTTAGGCTAATTCTTATCCAATTAGGGTTTTTAACCAATCTTGTGCATCCAATAGGTGTTTTGTGTCATTGGATGAACATTTAGGTCATTTTCGTCCTCCCTAAACTTAATCTTGTCCAATTAGGGTTTTTAACCAATCTTGTGCATCCAATAGGTGTTTTATGTCATTGGATGAACATTTAGGTCATTTTCGTCCTCCCTAAATTTATTCTTGTCCAATTAGGGTTTTTAAGCAATCTTGTCCATGCAATAGGTGTTTTGTGTCATTGGATGAACATTTAGGTCATTTTCGTCCTCCCTACACTTAATCTTGTTCAATTAGGGTTTCTGACCAATCTTGTGCATCCGACAGGTGTTTTTGTGTCATTGGATGAACAATTAGGTCATTTTCGTCCTCTCTATGATAATTCTTGTCCAATTAGGGTTTTTAACTAATCTTGGCATCCAATAGGTGTTTTGTGTCATTGGATGAACATTTAGGTCATTTTCGTCCTCCCTACACTAAATCTTGTCCAATTAGGGATTCTAACCAATCTTGTGCATCCGATAGGTGTTTTTGTGTCATTGGATGAACAATTAGGTCATTTTCGTCCTCCCTAGGCTAATTCTTGTCCAATTAGGGTTTTTAACCAATCTTGTGCATCCAATAGGTGTTTTGTGTCATTGGATGAACATTTAGGTCATTTTCGTCCTCCTTATGCTAATTCTTAACCAAATTAGGGTTTTTAACCAATCTTGTGCGTCCAATAGGTGTTTTGTGTCATTGGATGAACATTTCGGTCATTTTCGTCCTCCCTACACTTAATCTTGTTCAATTAGGGTTTCTAACCAATCTTGTGCATCCGATAGGTGTTTTTGTGTCATTGGATGCACATTTAGGTCATTTTCGTCCTCCCTAAACTTAATCTTGTCCAATTAGGGTTTTTAACCAATCTTGTGCATCCAATAGGTGTTTTGTGTCATTGGATGAACATTTAGGTCATTTTCGTCCTCCCTAAACTTAATTCTTGTCCAATTAGGGTTTTTAACCAATCTTGTGCATCCAATAGGTGTGCTGTGTCATTGGATGAATATTTATGTCATTTTCGTCCTCCCTAAACTTAATCTTATCCAATTACGGTTTTTAACCAATCTTGTGCATCCAATAGGTGTTTTATGTCATTGGATGAACATTTAGGTCATTTTCGTCCTCCTTATGCTAATTCTTAACCAAATTAGGGTTTTTAACCAATCTTGTGCGTCCAGTAGGTGTTTTGTGTCATTGGATGAACATTTCGGTCATTTTCGTCCTCCCTACACTTAATCTTGTTCAATTAGGATTTCTAACCAATCTTGTGCCTCCGATAGGTCTTTTTGTGTCATTGGATTAACAATTAGCTCATTTTCGCCCTCCCTAGGCTAATTCTTGTCCAATTAGGGTTTTTAACCAATCTTGTGCATCCAATAGGTGTTTTGTGTCATTGGATGAACATTTAGGTCATTTTCTTCCTCCTTAGGCTAATTCTTATCCAATTACGATTTTTCACCAATCTTGTGCATCCAATAGGTGTTTTGTGTCATTGGACGAACATTTAGGTCATTTTCGTCCTCCCTACACTTAATCTTGTTCAATTAGGGTTTGTGACCAATCTTGTGCATCCGACAGGTGTTTTTGTGTCATTGGATGAACAATTAGGTCATTTTCGTCCTCTCTAGGCTAATTCTTGTCCAATTAGGGTTTTTAACCAATCTTGTGCATCCAATAGGTGTTTTGTGTCATTGGATGAACACTTAGGTCGTTTTCGTCCTCCCTACACTTTATCTTGTCCAATTAGGGTTTCTAACCAATCTTGTGCATCCAATTGGTGTTTTTGTGTCATTGGATGAACAATTAGGTCATTTTCGTCCTCCCTATGATAATTCTTGTCCAATTAGGGTTTTTAACCAATCTTGTGCATCCAATAGGTGTTTTGTGTCATTGGATGAACATTTAGGTCATTTTCGTCCTCCTTAGGCTAATTCTTATCCAATTAGGGTTTTTAACCAATCTTGTGCATCCAATAGGTGTTTTGTGTCATTGGATGAACATTTAGGTCATTTTCGTCCTTCCTACACTTAATCTTGTTCAATTAGGGTTTCTAACCAATCTTGTGCATCCGATAGGTGTTTTTGTGTCATTGGATGAACAATTAGGTCATTTTCGTCCTCCCTAGGATAATTCTTGTCCAATTAGAGTTTTTAACCAATCTTGTGCATCCAATAGCTGTTTTGTGTCATTGGATGAACACTTAGGTCATTTTCGTCCTCCCTACACTTTATCTTGTCCAATTAGGGTTTCTAACCAATCTTGTGCTTCCAATTGGTGTTTTTGTGTCATTGGATGAACAATTAGGTCATTTTCGTCCTCCCTATGATAATTCTTGTCCAATTAGGGTTTTTAACCAATCTTGTGCATCCAATAGGTGTTTTGTGTCATTGGATGAACATTTAGGTCATTTTCGTCCTCCTTAGGCTAATTCTTATCCAATTAGGGTTTTTAACCAATCTTGAGCATCCAATAGGTGTTTTGTGTCATTGGATGAACATTTAGGTCATTTTCGTCCTCCCTACACATAATCTTGTTCAATTAGGGTTTCTAACCAATCTTGTGCATCCGATAGGTGTTTTTGTGTCATTGGATGAACATTTAGGTCATTTTCGTCCTCCCTACACTTAATCTTGTCCAATTAGGGTTTTTAACCAATCTTGTTCATTCAAAAGGTGTGTTGTGTCATTGGATGAACATTTAGGTCATTTTCGTCCTCCCTACAGTTAATCTTGTTCAATTAGGGTTTCTAACCAATTTTGTGCATCCGATAGGTGTTTTTGTGTCATTGGATGAACATTTAGGTCATTTTCGTCCTCCCTACACTTAATCTTGTCCAATTAGGGTTTTTAACCAATCTTGTTCATTCAATAGGTGTGTTGTGTCATTGGATGAATATTTAGGTCATTTTCGTCCTCCCTAAACTTAATCTTGTCCAATTAGGGTTTTTAACCAATCTTGTGCATCCAATAGGTGTTTTGTGTCATTGGATGAACATTTAGGTCATTTTCGTCCTCCCTAAACTTAATCTTGTCCAATTAGGGTTTTTAAGCAATCTTGTGCATCCAAAAGTTGTTTTGTGTCATTGGATGAACATTTAGGTCATTTTCGTCCTCCCTACACTTAATCTTGTTCAATTAGGGTTTTTGACCAATCTTGTGCATCCAACAGGTGTTTTTGTGTCATTGGATGAACAATTAGGTCATTTTCGTCCTCCCTACACTTTATCTTGTCCAATTAGGGTTTCTAACCAATCTTGTGCTTCCAATTGGTGTTTTTGTGTCATTGGATGAACAATTAGGTCAGTTTCGTCCTCCCTATGATAATTCTTGTCCAATTAGGGTTTTTAACCAATCTTGTGCATCCAATAGGTGTTTTGTGTCATTGGATGAACATTTAGGTCATTTTCGTCCTCCTTAGGCTAATTCTTATCCAATTAGAGTTTTTAACCAATCTTGTGCATCCAATAGGTGTTTTGTGTCATTGGATGAACATTTAGGTCATTTTCGTCCTTCCTACACTTAATCTTGTTCAATTAGGGTTTCTAACCAATCTTGTGCATCCGATAGGTGTTTTTGTGTCATTGGATGAACAATTAGGTCATTTTCGTCCTCCCTAGGCTAATTCTTGTCCAATTAGAGTTTTTAACCAATCTTGTGCATCCAATAGGTGTTTTGTGTCATTGGATGAACACTTAGGTCATTTTCGTCCTCCCTACACTTTATCTTGTCCAATTAGGGTTTCTAACCAATCTTGTGCTTCTTAGTGGTGTTTTTGTGTCATTGGATGAACAATTAGGTCATTTTCGTCCTCCCTATGATAACTCTTGTCCAATTAGGGTTTTTAACCAATCTTGTGCATCCAATAGGTGTTTTGTGTCATTGGATGAACATTTAGGTCATTTTCGTCCTCCTTAGGCTAATTCTTATCCAATTAGGGTTTTTAACCAATCTTGTGCATCCAATAGGTGTTTTGTGTCATTGGATGAACATTTAGGTCATTTTCGTCCTCCCTACACTTAATCTTGTTCAATTAGGGTTTCTAACCAATCCTGTGCATCCGATAGGTGTTTTTGTGTCATTGGATGAACAATTAGGTCATTTTCGTCCTCCCTATGATAATTCTTGTCCAATTAGGGTTTTTAACCAATCTTGTGCATCCAATAGGTGTTTTGTGTCATTGGATGAACATTTAGGTCATTTTCGTCCTCCTTAGGCTAATTCTTATCCAATTAGGGTTTTTAACCAATCTTGTGCATCCAATAGGTGTTTTGTGTCATTGGATGAACATTTAGGTCATTTTCGTCCTCCTTAGGCTAATTCTTATCCAATTAGGGTTTTTAACCAATCTTGTGCATCCAATAGGTGTTTTGTGTCATTGGATGAACATTTAGGTCATTTTCGTCCTCCTTAGGCTAATTCTTATGCAATTAGGGTTTTTAACCAATCTTGTGCATCCAATAGGTGTTTTGTGTCATTGGATGAACATTTAGGTCATTTTCGTGCTCCCTACACTTAATCTTGTTCAATTAGGGTTTCTAACAAATCTTGGTCATCCGAAAGGTGTTTTTGTGTCATTGGATGAACAATTAGGTCATTTTCGTCCTCCCTATGATAATTCTTGTCCAATTATGGTTTTTAACCAATCTTGTGCATCCAATAGGTGTTTTGTGTCATTGGATGAACATTTTAGGTCATTTTCGTCCTCCCTACACTTTATCTTTTCCAATTAGGGTTTCTAACCAATCTTGTGCATCCAATTGGTGTTTTTGTGTCATTGGATGAACAATTAGGTCATTTTCGTCCTCCCTATGATAATTCTTGTCCAATTAGGGTTTTTAACCAATCTTGTGCATCCAATAGGTGTTTTGTGTCATTGGATGAACATTTAGGTCATTTTCGTCCTCCTTAGGCTAATTCTTATCCAATTAGGGTTTTTAACCAATCTTGTGCATCCAATAGGTGTTTTGTGTCATTGGATGAGCATTTAGGTCATTTTCGTCTTCCTTAGTCTAATTCTTATCCAATTAGGGTTTTTAACCAATCTTGTGCATCCAATAGATGTTTTGTGTCATTGGATGAACATTTAGGTCATTTTCGTCCTCCCTAAACTTAATCTTGTCCAATTAGGGTTTTTAACCAATCTTGTGCATCCAATAGGTGTTTTGTGTCATTGGATGAACATTTAGGTCATTTTCGTCCTCCCTAAACTTAATCTTGTCCATTTAGGGTTTTTAACCAATCTTGTGCATCCAATAGGTGTTTTGTGTCATTGGATGAACATTTTAGGTCATTTTCGTCCTCCCTACACTTTATCTTTTCCAATTAGGGTTTCTAACCAATCTTGTGCATCCAATTGGTGTTTTTGTGTCATTGGATGAACAATTAGGTCATTTTCGTCCTCCCTAAACTTATTCTTGTCCAATTAGGGTTTTTAACCAATCTTGTGCATCCAATAGGTGTTTTGTGTCATTGGATGAACATTTAGGTCATTTTCGTCCTCCTTAGGCTAATTCTTATCCAATTAGGGTTTTTAACCAATCTTGTGCATCCAATAGGTGTTTTGTGTCGTTGGATGAACATTTAGGTCATTTTCGTCCTCCCTACACTTAATCTTGTTCAATTAGGGTTTCTAACCAATCTTGTGCATGCGATAGGTGTTTTTGTGTCATTGGATGAACAATTAGGTCATTTTCGTCCTCCCTAGGCTAATTCTTGTCCAATTAGGGTTTTTAACCAATCTTGTTCATCCAATACGTGTTATGTGTCATTGGATGAACACTTAGTTCATTTTCGTCCTCCCTACACTTTTTCTTGTCCAATTTGGGTTTCTAACCAATCTTGTGCATCCAATTGGTGTTTTTGTGTCATTGGATGAACAATTAGGTCATTTTCGTCCTCCCTATAATAATTATTGTCCAATTAGGGTTTTTAACCAATCTTGTGCATCCAATAGGTGTTTTGTGTCATTGGATGAACATTTAGGTCATTTTCGTCCTCCCTACACTTAATCTTGTTCAATTAGGGTTTCTAACCAATCTTGTGCATCCGATAGGTGTTTTTGTGTCATTGGATGAACATTTAGGTCATTTTCGTCCTCCCTACACTTAATCTTGTCCAATTAGGGTTTTTAACCAATCTTGTTCATTCAATAGGTGTGTTGTGTCATTGGATAAACATTTAGGTCATTTTCGTCCTCCGTACACTTAATCTTGTCCAATTAGGGTTTTTAACCAATCTTGTGCATCCAATAGGTGTTTTGTGTCATTGGATGAACATTTAGGTCATTTTCGTCCTCCTTATGCTAATTCTTATCCAATTAGGGTTTTTAACCAATCTTGTGCATCCAATAGGTGTTTTGTGTCATTGGATGAACATTTAGGTCATTTTCGTCCTCCCTACACTTAATCTTGTTCAATTAGGGTTTCTAACCAATCTTGTGCATCCGATAGGTGTTTTTGTGTCATTGGATGAACATTTAGGTCATTTTCGTCCTCCGTACACTTAATCTTGTCCAATTAGGGTTTTTAACCAATCTTGTTCATTCAATAGGTGTGTTGTGTCATTGGATGAATATTTAGGTCATTTTCGTCCTCCCTAAACTTAATCTTGTCCAATTAGGGTTTTTAACCAATCTTCTGCATCCAATAGGTGTTTTGTGTCATTGGATGAACATTTAGGTCATTTTCGTCCTCCCTACACTTAATCTTGTTCAATTAGGGTTTTTGACCAATCTTGTGCATCCAACAGGTGTTTTTGTGTCATTGGATGAACAATTAGGTCATTTTCGTCCTCCCTAGGCTAATTCTTGTCCAATTAGGGTTTTTAACCAATCTTGTGCATCCGATAGGTGTTTTTGTGTCATTGGATGAACATTTAGGTCATTTTCGTCCTCCCTACACTTAATCTTGTCCAATTAGGGTTTTTAACCAATCTTGTTCATTCAATAGGTGTGTTGTGTCATTGCATGAATATTTAGGTCATTTTCGTCCTCCCTAAACTTAATCTTGTCCAATTAGGGTTTTTAACCAATCTTGTGCATCCAATAGGTGTTTTGTGTCATTGGATGAACATTTAGGTCATTTTCGTCCTCCTTATGCTTATTCTTATCCAATTAGGGTTTTTAACCAATCTTGTGCATCCAGTAGGTGTTTTGTATCATTGGATGAACATTTAGGTCATTTTCGTCGTCCCTACACTTAATCTTGTTCAATTAGGGTTTCTAACCAATCTTGTGCATCCGATAGGTGTTTTTGTTT